>CM055270.1:46553732-46669866 GCA_029237695.1 Conchocele bisecta | reverse complement strand
CCTCTATGTCATTTTCGAGCATAAAACGTTACCTAATAAATATAATACCAGGCTAGTGTATTTTAATATCAAGTTTATCAGGCTCGGCTCGGAAACGGTAGGAATTCCTCGGCAAGCCTCGAAATTCCTACGCGTTTCCTAGCCTTGCCTGATAAACTTGATATCAAAATACACTAGCCTGGTATTCTCTATATATGGGCATGCTCTCAGGTCTAGTTATGTCCCGGCTACTTTATGTTTGACCCTGTTTACATAATTGAGGGAAAATTCTGAATATTTTTCTTATTTCTCCTTCAAAGTATATATGCTTATATGGTGTGACCACTCATTTGTAATCATAATATAATCATAAAGAAGTATAATATTGATATATTGGGTTATATTTTCGCATTGAAATATTTAAACCTGCAAGTGTACTCCACCATCTAGTAAAATGGACTAAGACCGATCTCAACCAATCAACGTAGAGATGACATAGACTATCCTACGCAAACTAATTATTGTGGACAAAAATGAATTCTGTCCTACAAAACTGAACTTTCTTCACAAAACTCAATTCTGTCTTACAAAATTGAATCCTTTATAACAAAAAATGAATTTTATATACCAAACGTATGCAGAATTGAATTTTTGTGACACAGAATTGAATTTTGTGACACAGAATTGACAGAATTGAATTTTGTGACACAGAATTGAATTTTGTGATTTTTAGTGTTACAAAACTCAATTTTGTACACATAATTAACCTGTCCTGCATGGCGCCCCGTAATAATTGTCCTTAAAACGCATTAATAAAGTTACACTAGTACGTTCAGTTCGCTTAACCCTTTGAACCCGACGAGCCGCTATTGTGTATAACGAGCCGTCTCATCAGGATCTGCACTGTTTGCAAGAATTTTTTTCATTTTTGTTTCATATTTTCACGTCCCATTTTTATAAATGGACTCGTCTGAAAATCACTTTGTGACGGTTGGATTGGTTGCAAAATTGTCATTTTCAAAATCAAGTCCAGTAGCCAATTTCATCAAAATTACAAAGTATACTTATCTAGCAAATTATACTTTGAGGGAGAAATTTGGCTGTGATAATGTAATAAATTCAGTATAATAATTCTGCATACTTTTAATTATCAAGTATATGCAGTTGTTAGTTCTTTATGAAATAATGAATTCCACGAAAAATAAATGATTACTCCCTCAAAGTATACTTTGCTAGAAAAGTATACTTTGCAATGTTGGTGAGATCGGCTACAGTTGCTTAGGGGTGAACTAGTTAACTCTAACATATACATGTACGTGTTGTATATTTGCAGCAAGGAACGTTGGCCTATGGCTACAGTTGCTACCAGCTTATCAAACAGCGTCACACCTGGGACTCGGCGAAATCGGAATGTCAGGCGAACGGAGGTCATCTGGCGGAAATCCACGACAGGTCTGCCCAGCTTAACCCTTTTCCCCAAAGTAACTGGACTGGATTTTGATATGATAATGTTGCAACCAATCCAATCGTCACAAAACGATTTTTTTTCTGAAAATATGAAAATTACTGGATCTGCACTGTTTGCGGGTTCAAAGGGTTAATTTATGAGTGATGCAATTAATATATTCACCCGTATGATAATGTTTTTGAAACATATAACTGTTAAACTATTGATTATACATGACAATTGAGAACTTGATGTGCAAAAAAAGACCACTCAAAATCGTAAATATGACGATCAAGGCCCGGTTGCTCTAAGCTTCTGTTAGCTTAACAGACTGTTAAATCCTTAGCATTGCTAAATAGTTAACAGGTTTTGAGCAACCGGGCCCTGATTATCAACACGACAGTTGTACATGTTGTATGTGATGAAATACTCTTAAACTACTTCACATGCACATACATTTTAGAATTGGGCTGGGGGAACTGTGCATACATGTACATTTACATAACTTATAGAGAAATTCATACCGACATGTCATTGTTTTGTACACGTATATGCACATATATGTTCAAAACAGATCAAGCTGCTTGATTTCAAGAACAATGTTCAATATTTTCAAGAAACAATCGAGACTTCGGTAATCTGCGTAATTTCATTAAATATGTTTGCACAATTTACAGAAAATATTGTAAATTTTGTGAACGTATTTCATTAAATTACGAGGATATCTTAAGATACAAAATCAGATGCAGTGTCTCAATTGACAAATACAGGTAAGATCACAGGCTCATTCTACATGAATACCTACATGATACATCCTATATTATAGGTGGCAGCAAGCATTCATAGCGTCCCAGGTCTACGGCCAGTCGGGGAACTTTTGGATCGGTATGAGAGTACATGACAGCGATCAGATGCGGTGGTATTCTAACGCGACTCTAGACTACACTGCATGGTCATCCGCGCACACCGGTAAATCTATAATTACAGATAATGTATACGTGTTTGTGACACGCCATGGGATTTTGTACCTTCGGACAATTGCGTAATTTCATGAAATACGTTTAAACTTTTGACTTTATTTATGAAACATATTGTATTTTTTGTAAACGTATTTAAAGAAATTACGCAATTGTCCGAAGGTACAAAATCCAATGGTGTGTATCATTTATGTTATAAGTCAACATTACGACCGATGATAATATGGTGTTTCATAATATGTGACCCTGACTAGGGAATAGGGCTTATGGCATTTCACAAAGTGCATGATCATGTGGTGACAACAACAACAACGTCGCCCACTCCAAGTAAGTATCATTTGATATTTAATTTACAACGGATTTTGATGAAATATGGCGCAGCAAACGCGTTTTCCTAAGCAGCATGTGGAGGTCTATGAAGTTTGGCACAGACTTATGTCGTTTTTGCGAAGAATCGATTACCGCGTCGGAGACACGGAACTCGATTCTTCGCAAAAACAACAGAAGTTTGAGATGGATATATTATGTTTGTTGGAAGCCAAGGTGGGGGATCACGTGGTTTCCGAATTGCATGACGTCATGTGTTTTAGATGTGTTTACAGTAGATTTCCTTTAATATCTTGCTAATGGAATGACATATGTTTATGAAATACACCGCAGCAAATGCGGTACACGTCGCACTTTATTGCATAGTCGGCTTTAATCTCATAAGAACTTTC
The DNA here is from genome assembly GCA_029237695.1 of Conchocele bisecta. Taxonomy (NCBI): domain Eukaryota; kingdom Metazoa; phylum Mollusca; class Bivalvia; order Lucinida; family Thyasiridae; genus Conchocele; species Conchocele bisecta. The sequence goes on along the minus strand of CM055270.1, from coordinate 46,666,744 downwards.
AGAGCAATGAAAATCTACTGTAAAAAAGACGTCACAGATTACGTCACGTCGGAAAATCGGGTTCGGAAACCACGTGATCATGCACCTTGGAAGCAGGACAGGTGAATTACTGACTGAATGACAAACAGTGATGGGGCAGCACAGTCTGATCTGGGGCCACGTTGGTCGCATAACGTATACATGTAAGCCAGTGACAGCTACAGTGGGGTCAGAGTGTAAGAGTACACACGAACGAACACGACAGGTTGTTTCCAACCTGTCGTGTTCGTTCGTGTGTGCACTTACACGCTGACCCCACTGCACACCTATCCAGTCACAGCCACATACATGTAAATGTATCTAACACCATTGCTTTTACCATTGTTTATATACTTTCGGCATGCATATCAAGTAATTTACTTTTAACTAACGTTTCAAGAAAGTATAACAATTACATGTAACGGGAGTTTTGCCAATGTTCCGTTGGTTACTGGATAACATTTATGTAACTACTGTCTGTTCCACGTTTTGCTACCGACGAACTGTTGGCTATTACACATGTTAAACACATTATATTTAAAAGATATTTAATGTAAGTACGTTTTCATCAATCATGTCAATAACAAAAAAGTTACTCTACCCACATTTTTTATTCGATAAAATTACATGAATTATTGATTTTATTGCGAAGACATAATTGTCCTATGGGTATGGGGGATAAAGAGAAGGAGCTGGGGAAGTAGTCAAAAGACAAAACATTTTGGAAATTGACTCCGAAACTTGGTTATATAGCTTGGACTTGATGTAACTTAGAAACAAAAAGTTAAATTTTGAAAATCGGTCTACGCATTTGTTTTAAGCTCTATTTTTAGCATGTTAAATTCATATTTCGCAATAAAATTAATATTTGATGGAAATTCATCAAATGTAGTTATTGGGGAGGCTGACTTTTTTGTTATTGATGAAAAAGTACTTACATTTACACATGTTTTAGATTTAATGTGTGAATAGCCAAAAGTTCGTCGGCAGCAAAACGTGGAACAGACCGCAGTTCATCCCGAAGTACCTGTGACTGGAATGAACTAGTCCAGGTACAGTTTCCACGTATACCATTCAACAAAAGGGGATAATGCAACGTTGAAACAAATACTTACCATGTTCAGCCCAAATGGAACAGACAATCATGGCGCATGTATGATACGTGCCTTAGCACATATATGTAAATGTAATAAGGGTGACAGTTTGAACAAACTCGGAGTTTATGCGTGACCAAAATATGTTGTTGGTTATTGATAATTTGTTAAGAATCATCTGGATATGCTCCGTTTGCAAACCCCGCTATAGCGAGCTTCTGGTTCAACGGGAAGAGAGTCGTCTCTTTTGCGTATATACATTGCAAATTGGTTACGGTCTGCACAATTCAAATGATAAATACACAGGTTTGGAGAACGACACCTGTGTTTCGGTACAAACCAACACTCCTGGTTCCGGGCTTTGGGTGAACACCAACTGTTCCTCCAGCCAGAACTACATCTGTGAGAGTCCGCGAACCGGGTACCATACAGTTCGCGTGACCACGCCCACTACAACGGCCCCACTGACCTGCGACAACGGCTGGCACAAATTCAACGCCTATTGTTATAAGGTATTATCATATCTTTGATACATTTTCGAGTTTTGTTTTTACACAGCACATGGGCAATATACGGACATGTGGATGTGATAACACATTTAGATCACGTTCGTCCGCAGGTACAATCGATAATCCACTCGCTAAAGCTCGCCGATTATCTCCTCGTACATGCGGACGAACCGTGATCTGACTGTGGCTTGACTAAAAACAACTACAAAATGAGCACAATAAGAAGACAATGACCCAGGCGCATCGCTATATGTCATGACTAATGGGTCATTTATTCGTATTTCTGTTTTAAAAGGTATACATGTAAAATTCTTGCAACGGCGTCTTCCTTTGTGACGTTAAGTTAATCGCCGATGTGCTCTTTGTGTACAGTAATGGTCATTAAAGAATGCAGGTGTATTTATATTTTCATCTTGCGTACGAGCATATTGTTACCCATATTATAACATGTGTGTACAAATGGGTAGTTACATTCACATGCAGGAGTTGTCCAACGTTAACCCTTTCAACCCTAAGGAACTGGAATAGACTGTGATATGCTAATGTTCCAACCAATCCAATGGTCACAAAATGATTTTCAGATTCGTCCATTTATGAAAAGGGGGTTGTTTTTGTTCTAAGAAATATTAAAATTACTTTCAAAAAGTGCAGATCCTGATGAGACGGCTCGTTACGAGCCGGCTCATCTGGATCTGCACTTTTTGAAAGTAATTTTGCATAAACCGATATAGCGGGATTTCGGGTTCAAAGGGTTAATGGGACCTGGATATGGAACGCCAATTCTACCTTAAACTCAATAATTAATGCAAACTCTGTGATAGTCTACAGTACAAGCCACATCGCTATAAATGTACCAAGGTATGCATAACTTTGGAATAAGAATAAACTTTCAAAGCTTGTAAAACTATTATTAGATGTAGCCTATACATGTGGTGATACAATGAGGAGGAACAACTGTATAATTATATTCGACCACCAATCACATGACGATATAACATTGGCACGTATTTATAAACGCAATACGCTGGAATTACAATGTGCATTGCAATGTGCATACTTGACATAATCAAGATGACATAGCGTGAAGTACGTGAACTACTGTCCGTTCCACGTTTTTCTGCCGTAAAACTTTTGGCTATTAAGCACATTAAATCAAAAATATATTTAAATTAAGTACTTTTTCATCAATAACGAAAAAGTCACACTCCCCAGAACATTTTATTTGATGAAATTCCATCAAATATTGATTGTATTGCGACAAAACGATCTTCCTATGGAAATTTAACATGGGTAGTCAATTTCCAAAATTTTTCGTTTTCTGATCCTTCAGGAAATTGACTCCGAAACCTGACGAGATACCTTGAAATTGATGTAATTAAGAAAACAAGTTAGATTGTGAAAATCGGTTCACAAATACAAAACAAAATTAAATCTATTTTTAGCCCCCATGTTAAATTCCCGTAGGAAAATCGTTTTTTCGCAATACAATCAATTTTATATTGAATGTGTTTAATAGCCAAAAGTTCGTTAGCAGCAAAACGTGGAACAGACAGTAGTAATCATCGTATCGGCATGTGTGTTAATTGTCTTCCCTCTAGGCGTTCACGGGCCAGTCTGAGAAGCGTTCGTTTTTCGACGCCCGGGACACGTGTCGCAGTATGGGGACACACCTGATTAGCATTCACTCCAAGGCGGAGGAGCGGTTCGCCTTCTCATACAGAGTTACATCGTATGTACAGTGAAACCTCTCTAAACCGGACACCCTGGAGGTCCCCAGGGTGTCCGGCTTAGAGAGCTTTCATTGTAAATTCGGCATTTGGTCATTCTGAGCCATTGTTGTGTGCTATACGATCATGAACAGGCATTATCACCATAGATAAATTACCAAGAAACTCATAATAAAAACTAGATCACATGTGTTTCATTGGTGTCTGGTTTAGATAGGTTCCACTGGGCTTATATGTTTTGCAACCAGTCTCGATCCCGATCAGCCAGCGCATCCGCAAAGTCTTATCAGGATTTGCACTGTTAACAACTCTATCAATAAATCACTAGTATACACAACTAACTCGTGTCTCTGTGACTGGAGAAATGGGTCTTATTGGACTTGTGACCAGTATAGGTCTTGGTTAGTAGATTTCACCAACATTGTTAAGCATACTTATATCTAGCAAAGTGTACTCTGAGGGAGTAATCATTTATTTTTCTCGAAATAGAACTAATGACTACATATATTTGATGATTAAAAGGATGCAGAATTATTAGCCAACATGACTGTGATAATGCAATACATTCAACATATCACTCTCCTGTAGCATGATACCGATCTATGTTGTTTGTTAAAATCAGGAATGGTGCTTCATGGATTGAGTGGTGAATAGTGAAGATTCTGATCAGACTATGCCAGTACATTTCTTTATGACACGTGCATTACAATAAGTGAGAACAGCCAATCATACTATGTCGCTGTCACTGGAGAAATGGGGCTTATGGGTTTTTGTGAACACTGTAGATCCAGATCAGCCTGTGCATCCGCACAGTCTGATCAGGATCTACACTATCGGCAATTTCATCAATGAAACACAAATCATGCTTCTAACAAGCAATATTGATCGTTTTCAGGTTAAATGAGTATGCTATTTGATCAGAAGCTATGCTGGTCAAACATCCCATAATACCCATTTTTTCCGGTCACCACATGTATCCGTATGTATTTATTGTTCCTGCAATGCCATGTGTTGTTTGCTTTAACGCTTCAAAGCTGGTGCTTTTGTAGGCCTACATCAGGGTTCCACTCGTCATTTTTCTCTTCGGCAAGAAGTTTCTGGATAGGTTTGAACGATTTTGATGTAGAAAAGGGTGAGTTCTGCATTTTAAATTGCATTTGTTCTCCCTATGTAACCAATTTCAGTCGGATAATACACATGTACAACATTTATCAGTTTAGGAAAATATTTCTTAACATAAGTATAATTATGTTATTATAATTAGGTTAATTAATCGCAACTGCTCAGATGATTGGAGGCAACATGTACATTTGTAATACTATGTTTACAAAATATAATGGGAACTATTGAATACATCCTCATTCATTTTAGCAACAGTGAGCGCTATGCAAAGAATTTCAACGAGATACCCAAAGGAAACAAATGAACCCATGTAAACCCAAATCGAGACCTTATGAAATATATCGCACGCGAGCAGCGGTAACCGAGTAATTATATAACATGCCACAAACATATTCAACACAACAGGGGTGTGCCGTATACATGTAAACTGCTATCGTTTGCTTACTTTCATAAGGTGATTATCATTTCCTACTTGGAGTGTTGCTTTCTGTATGGCCTATTGGTGATTGTATGTATATATAAATAATTTCACAAACAGACAAGCCAACAAAACATTGCAAGTATGTGTATTTACATGTACATGTACAGCGCAGTTGTATAACTTATCACATACAGGATGACGATAGCGGTGATGATGACGTTAACGACGATGACGATCATGATGATTATGATGAAGAAGATAAGCAAGATGATGATATCATCATTATCTTTGTTTACTCTACCATCATTGTTATTTTCACAATATCGGCTTCATTCTCACAGGCTATAAGTGGACAGATGGATCGCCCTTCGACTACCAAACATGGGGACGGGGTGAACCGAACGACGTAAAGGGAGGAGATGATTGCGTGGATTACAATAAGTACGGCAGTTACTGGAACGACAATAACTGCTACCTTGCAAAGTCATTCGTATGCAAGGCACAATTAGGTAAGTCAATGTAACATATGGTTACAAACGTTCGAGATATATACGTTAAGTGATGCCTCATAGGCAGTAAAATGTACAGACACTAAATGTTTGGCAACCGTCAATATTGCTTTCATATTGACGACTTAATTCATACTGGTTAGAGTCTGAACTTGCGAACATACAACGGCTGCCGTTTATTAAATTACGAACTAGTAATCACAAAATACCTATAGAAACAGGAAGATGGAACAACATAGAGACTTCAAAAAGGAAATGTCGTACGTGTAACATAAACACGGCCGGTGATGCATTCCATTACTTGTTTGAATGTTCGTTATTTAATAACTATAGAAACAATATTTAACGACCTATTACCATACCCGCCCAAAACATGCTGACATTTAAACAAATATTACAAAGAACCAGCAAAAAAAACGCTAGTACATTCATCAACTTGTGTTAAAATAATTATAAACACTGTAAATTAATAATTTAATACTAACTAAAGGTATACAATCTACATGTACTATAATCAGAACCCACAAACCGCCCCACAGTAGTATATGTACATGCGATCCTGAATTTAAATATGTCAACCACAAGTTATGTAAACTTTCAACCATATAGATAAGCTTGTACAATTAATGGTATTGACCTAGGTCCACCATCCACTAACTTAACCTGTTTATAATACACCTGGTGTTATAAGGGTTAAGTGACCAATGCAGATCATGTATACCAACTTTGCTCCATGTCCAGATTACAATCTTGTTTAGCAAACATGCAAATCCTAGTCTGATTGTGTGATATTTTGCAGTATTGCTCTGTTCATCCATATATAGTATACGTAGCCAGTGATCATTGACCGGTGAGACCATGCTGTAGTGAATGTGTTATGTTATTGTTTAGAAGGCTGTTGCTCCATATCTGCACAGCAATACAAATACTTGTTTGTTTGTTTGTTTGTTTGTTTGTTTGTTTTCTGTGTCAATATTAATCAACAGACTTAACATACATGCAATGGACAGATAGACATGTACTGTATTATGTATATCACTACACAAAAATGTGTGCTTAAATTGATTTTGTTTTAGAATAATGATTTGCATGTACATTCAAATCACGAATATTGAAATAATACCTAATAGTATAATATTTATATCGTGTATACATGTGTACATGTACATACATCCAGACTACTGTCTGCTCCACGTTTTGCTGCCGACGAACTTTTGGCCTTCGTCCAGTATTCCCGCGTCTTTTACAAGTTTATACCCCGATAAATTCCACAAAAAGGCCATTCATTCTTATACTATACTGATGGTACAGTAATCCTAGCTAATAACGAGCACTCTATGCAGTACAATCTGAATTGTTTTAACGAATACTGTACTACATGGAAATCGAATACACATTTTAGTAAAATGAATGTAATTGTTTTTGTAGCCAGAAACACTAATAAATATATATTCCATATTGGAGGTAATACATTAGAACGTGTAGGCAGTTATAAATACCTCGGAGTACGTACTGTTTTCCAACACTCGAAGCTTTAACAAAGCAAGACAACATGTTACACAACAACCCAGAACAGTTATTTTGAATAAACATTACAAATATAGCCCTCCCGCCCGATATACAATTAAAGCTTTTTGATAATACTATATTACCCATACTCCTTTATGGCAGTGAAGTATGGATATTTGAAAATGTTAAACTCCTGGAGAAAATTCATAATTAATATCATATCACTTAACTACGTAAAGGCACTCCACCGTAATTGCTGTATGCAGAGCTACAGTGGGGTCAGCGTGTAAGTGCACACACGAACGAACACAACAGGTTGGTTCGCTACCCACCCAAAGTGTATGTTGTTACCACTCAGTTGAACCATCTCGCCGAGACGGTTCAACTGAGTGGTAACAACACACACTTTTGATGCGAAATGAGAAAAAATGCAGAAAAATATTTACATTTGTTTTTATACATGAATTACAGTGGGGTCAGTGTGTAAGAGCACACACGAACGAACACGACAGGTTGGTTCCAACCTGTCGTGTTCGTTCGTGTGTGCACTTACACGCTGACCCCACTGTAGGACGATTTCCGTCAGAAATTGAAATTAAATCTCGAATGATTGGATTTTGGATTTTGGATCTCCATGATAAATCGTACATTTTCAAAGCTCGGTAACCGATCATACCTGAAACTGAAATTCGATTATGACAACGACGTATGTATAAACCCATGACTCAAGCATATTCAGTAAATCTTAGATTCAACAGCCGGGTACAATTACGTCTGGCACCAAGAGTACATTAATAACCCACATGCAAGTAAAAAGGCCATCACCAGAATTATAAAAGATCAATACATACATTACTGAAATAATTTACTCTTGGAGTCGTCAAAAGGAAGATCGTACCAAATATATAACGATGATATAGAGCTAGAACAATACCTAATAACCAACAGCTGAATCAAACAGTATGTCGTTCTTTTAATTCCGAACCAGTAATCAGGAAGATGGAACAACATAGAAACGTATTTTCTTTTCTGTTAGCAGAATGTACATGCATGTATATTTGCGTTGTCAGGTTGTTATTGCTTGTTCAGTATTTTAAAACGGACACACGTTGACTACTGTCTGTTCCACATTTTGTTGCCTACGAACTTTGGTTATTAAACATATTAAATCTAAAAAATATTTAAATGTAAGTACTTTTTCATCTATAATAAAAAAATCACCCTTCCTGAAAAAAATATTTGATGAAATTCCATAAAATATTGATTTTATTGCAAAATTTTCCTATGGGAATTTAACATGGGGCGAAAAGAAGGAGGAGGCTGACCAGGATGTTCGAAAAACGAAAAAAAAAGGAAATTGACACCGAAACTTGGTTAGATAGCTTGGAAGTGTTGTAACTAAGAAAACAAAAGTTAGATTTTGAAAATCGGTCCACAAATAAAAATGTATATACAAAAATCTATTTTAGCCCCCATGTTAAATTTGAACATCGTTTTATTTTCGCAATAAAATCAATATTTGATGGAATTTCATCAAATATTTCTTTTGGGGAGGGTATCTCTTTGTGTTTATTTTGATTTAATGTGTTTAATAGCCAAACGTTTGTCGGCAGCAAAATGTGGAACAGACAGCAGTATCATGGTATGTTGTAGGAAACCAGGTAATACAACCGCCTTCAACAGTGGCACCGACACCCTCAGGTGAGTCGATGTATCATGACCAGTATGTAATTACGACTAGAGAAAGTGAGTTTTCCGCATTTGCGACCAATGACGAGCCAGTCCAGCCTGCACATCCGTGCATTCTGATGCCGGTCTACACTGTTCCTCAGCACGTCAGTGTGACGCATCTATCCCGCGTCTGGCAAACTGGGCCCGGTTGTTCAAAACATCCGTTAGCTTAACGGACTGTTAAATCCTTAACTGAATGGTAAAAATCTCTGTTTTGACAGAGATTTTAACCATTCAGTTAAGGATTTAACAGTCCGTTAAGGATTTAACAGTCCGTTAAGCTAACTGGTGTTTTGAACAACCGGGCCCTGCAGTCTTGTCTGTATCACGCTGCTACACGTTTAGTTTGCTACAGATGTACTAAGCCAGGAACAAAAAAACTGACAACATATACGTTACGCTCCATATATCCATTCACAGCCACATACATGTATATTTAACTATGCATTAAATGTTCTTTTATGTATATTATACTCATTAGATACTATTGCTGCCGACTGTACATTCAGGTCGACTTGATTGACCGTATGCATGTGTATTGAGTTAAAATAAGTTGCGGAAACGTGGCACTGTTCATGCTCCTGTATCGTCCGTAGCGAACAGTTCGCTGGATCAAAGGAATACAATTCATGTGACCCATCATTACTGAATATCATCAGTTAACTTGATAGGCAATGACCTGGGCTGGCAAATTGTTGGAATCAGTGTGCCTCTGAATTCCTAGACGTTTCCAAGCATTACCTGATTTGATGTCAATAGTCAGTAACCTGCTATTCACTGTTTAATGAAGTGTTACACATTACATTACCATAACTACATGTACATGTCACCTGATTTATTGTTAATATGTTAGCTTCTTGTGGCGGGAGTGACGATTGGCAGGAGTACAATGGCTCGTGTTACTACGTGAGTCCACGGTACGGAAGTGGCGGCAAACGTACGTGGTATGATGCCAGGTCGTATTGCTTGAAGCAGGGAGGGGACCTGGCCAGCATACACACGGACCAGGAGAACGGCTTCATAGTAACGATGGTATGTAACTTTAATATTGATGCATGTACATACACGCACGCACGCACACGCACACGCACACACACACGCACACACACGCACACGCACGCACACACACACGCGCACACACGCATACCACACACACACACACACACACACACACACACACACACAATTTACTCCTTTTTGTCAGTCGTATGTCGCTAGTACCATGGATCTCTTGACATTTTGACAGCTCGCATATGATTATCTCTTCTTTGTTTCGCAGCCAATGTGAGTTTTGCTTAACTCATAATGATTACATGTGACAGCATTTCATTTTCTGATTTTTCCTGTCGTTTCCTCCACAAACACGTCGGAACAGTATCGAATAATAATACTGAAATTGGTTTGATAAAGTTGTCAAAACAGTTCCGAACTGTGTTTGAGAAACTTATCGGAAATATTAGATTCTGCACAAATGTCCACCTTCCGTGCCCTTTAGTTCATCAACATCGGTATCATAGTAAGAGAGTTATCGTGAAAATAATACCGGTATCGCATTTTCAAAGTACTCCCTCTGATAAAAGTACTCCCCTCGATACACAGACGGGAGTACTTTGAAAATGGCTAGTCGGCCCATTTTCAAAGTACTCCCCTCGATACACTGACGGGAGTACTTTGAAAATGGCTAGTCGGCCCATTTTCAAAGTACTCCCCTCGATACACAGACGGGAGTACTTTGAAAATGGCTAGTCGGCCCATTTTCAAAGTACTCTACGCAGTTTGTATACGCGTTCAGTATATAGGATCTGTGTCTACATTGTTGGGCATTAAGTGCAACTTTCATCATATGTCCTGATATATTCTGAGAGGAGAGTGGTTTGGAAATGGGTATACACGGCCATTTTCAAAGAACTCCCCTAAACAAAAAGAACGAGCATGACGATGTGACGCATAGAATCAGCCTACGCGTATATGGTATAAGATAAGCGTCTACAGCGTTGGTCATTGCTGTGCATACTTCCGTCATACATGTACTCATGTATGAGATATTGAGGGGGAGTGGTTTGAAAATGGGTAAACACTGCCATTGTCAAAGTACTCCCCTAAACAAAATGAACGAGCATGACGATGTGACGCATAGAATCAGCCTACGCGTTTATGGTATAAGATAAGCGTCTACAGTGTTGGTCGATGTTGTGCATACTTCCGCCGTGCATGTACTCATGTATGATATACTGAGGGGGAGCGGTTTGAAAATGGGTAAACACTGCCATTTTCAAAGTACTCACCTAAACAAAATGAACGAGCATGACGATGTGACGCATATAATCAGCCTACGCGCTTATGGTATAAGATAAGCGTCAACAGCGTTGGTCATGGTTGTGCATACTTCCATCGTACATGTACTCATGTATGATATACTGAGGGGGAGTGGTTTGAAAATGGGTATACATTGCCATTTTAAAAGTACTCCCCTACCGGACAAAACAACCTAGTTGTAATTTTTCAGGGGGGGGTTTGCAAATGTCCACCTGTGCATTTTTGGACTTGGGGCGGATATCCTAGAGGGCAAATGTCCGTGTCCCTTGAAAATGTAATAGGCCATTTTCAAAATACTCCCATAAACAACAACTATTTGAATATATACATGTAAATAAAAAGAATGTGCATGTCGATATGACGACTAGAAATGCGGTTCACCATAAAGCTTGCTGCCTAATCTGGTGCCACGCCACACTGTAGACTTGGTATTTTTAGAATAATTACACAGGTATGACTTTGTGACTGCACTTGTGTGACTGAAACACGATATTATCTGCATTCATCAGATCAGTATCTGGTGCCAGGCGCCATAGCTACAATCAAAGAAACACAAGTAAGAGATTGACAGGAAATTGCATGCTACAAATTGGAAGACTAAACAATGTTGACAGCCCACTGCACCCACACACTCCTCCCAACCGACACACACTAGCGCGCTAGTCATTTAGTTTCCGTTCGTAAGTTAAGCCTCGTTTCATATGCTGGGCTTATACAGCCATATACATAATTATACACCCCACTCGTTAATATCATTTTGAAAAGGGGAAATGATGATGACAATGTAAATGCGTAGATTATTCAAAAGTCTAAAATCATTTCTTAAACACACAGCTTAGTATATTTTTGGGGAGTACTTTGAAAATGGGCCGACTAGCCATTTTCAAAGTACTCCCGTCAGTGTATCGAGGGGAGTACTTTGAAAATGGGCCGACTAGCCATTTTCAAGCTACTCCCGTCTGTGTACCTGAGGGGAGTACTTTGAAAATGGGCCGACTAGCCATTTTCAAACTACTCCCGTCTGTGTACCTCAGGGGAGTACTTTGAAATTCCTACACCGGGGTCGAGGTGAAAATTGCCTGTTATGGCTGTTCCAAAAAGCGCACCTGAATTCGTGTCGATTCCTCTCCGTGTCACATGCATACGTCATGAATTACACATGTTTCAAATACAAATGTTACAAATGTCTTTTTTAGTTATTGTCCAGTTATATATATATATTTTTAGTTATCGCGGAAAGTGGACAAGGGGTGTTGGCTGGGAATGAATGATGTAGGCATCGACCAGTTTGCGTAAGTATTTGTGGCTATCTAATTCCCTCTGTATGCCCGACTCCACACCCCCATATACATTAATGTTAATAACAGCTTGAGGACCAGCTTAAAATGTCTAGTACGCACATGCACATGTCGCTATGATAATATTCTCACATAAAAATAGAACATAAGATGTTAAGATTATATTACACTGGCCAAATCATTGTGTACACTCATACATGTAGCCTAAATTGCTATTCGGGACCACAAACCATAGTAGAATTACGAAATTGCGACCAGCGTTTGCCCTGGTCAGATGCACAGGCTGATCCGGGGCTACGCTTTTAGAAATCGTAATATGGTGCCGTTATGATCTACCTATGTATTACATGGTGTATTATGTGTTTGTAGGTGGACTGACGGAACGCCGTGGGATTATGAAAAGTGGCAACCAAACGAACCGAACGACTCATTTGGCTCCGAGAAGTGTGGGCAGATATATGCATTTAATGGTAAGACACCGTTTGAAACTGCTGCAGTCTTTATATGAACAGTGTAGTCATATTTCTACGTTATTTATCGACAATATTACAACATGAGTAGTATGAACAAGGGGGTTTCTGGCCTCTTTCTGGGTCTCTTTATTTGGTATACCCATTGTCGTGGGTATATGTAAATTGAGAGCCCCGGACCGGCGAGGGTCATGGGGGCTCTTTTTTGAGGGGTGGCGGGCCTCCAAGGATTTTGTTACTCATGTTCCCTGCTGAACCCGGCCGGCGAGAGTTGTGGGCAATCCTTCGGGCTGTCTGTTGAGGGGGAGGGGGAGTAATGGCGCAGGGAGTGCCCCGCGAAGGAAGCTCGATTGGGGTAGAACAAGCGAACAAATATGCCGTCTGTGGATGTGTGTCTGGGGTGGGCGTGGTGGGCTATCCATCGTCAGAAATGAGGTGGGGCCGCCAATGGGGGAGGGGGGGGGGGGCATGCCCTAGGGCGAGGCGCCCATCCCGTTTCCGTGCCGCGCCCGATAGTTTTCCCATTCACTGCACTGACATACTATTCTCTTTATCCAGTCAACACCTAAAAATTGCTTTAAAATGCCAAAAAATAACCCCAGCCGCATCCTCCAAATCGGAGAATGGAATAGTATGACAACCGCACATATTCATACGCAGTGATTATGTCGTATTGCCAGGATATTAAAACTGTTTCACGGCACCGAGTTTCACGGCACACACGCACTGTGTTGACGGGATCAAACCGTTTCTTTTCTCTGGATTTTGGAACGATTAGTGGATTATGTAAACGCTTCTTATCAAAATATATTCGAACGACTACTATTCATTTGATAAATTCCTATTTTTCAAGGATATTGGAACGACTTCGATTGTAACGACGAATTCAACTTCTTATGCAAGAAACCCACTGGGAACTCCTCAACCGCGACTGTCCCACCTACAGTTGCAATATCTGGCAATTGTCCGACGGGATTTGCACGTGTTACAAACGGTATAGTATTTTTTATATATACTGGGCATCCAGAAACCGTGATTCCGTACATTCAATAATGATCTTGGGTTCCTTGTAAAGTATAGTATAGTACATTAACACTGGTTTTTCTGATTTACCATGACATATCTATAAACTTGACACGCTGGGGGAATTAAATGCTGTCATGCAATGATTTCTTCCGATAGTATTGTTGATATAAAACAATATTGATTCTACATTTTTGAAACATACATGTAGAATAATTCAGATACATGCCGACAGTATATAAACTACATGTATGGCAACAGCAAATTGTGTCTGATATTACAATGTACATGAGTGTACATGCAGGTCCGTACGCAGAGGGGGCCCCCTTAACCATTTAAACACCACCGGTCTGTATAGTGGTATTGGCAAAAAGTGTAGATCCAGATGAGCCGGTTCGTGACGAGCCGTCTCATCTGGATCTGCACTTTTTGCAAGTATCTTTCATAATTTTGAGAACGAAAACACCCCATGTGAAAATCATTTGTGATGATTGGATTTGGTTGCAAAATTAACATATCAAAATCCATTCCAGTTACTTAGGGATGAAATGGTTAATCTGCCGAGGTCTGTCCGTGGATATGCTAAAAACGTGTTTAGCCCTTTGCGCCGTCGATAACGCACCCCCCCCCCACCTAAATTAATTTCTGCGCACGGGCCTGACATGTATAAAACATCCTGCATAATCTAAATATATAATATTATACAGTAATGGGCATGTTACATGTATGTAGCTGTAAACCACTTCAGGCAACAGATGCTACAAGATTTATGGAAATAACCAGAGAGATAGGGTCAATTACACCTCGGCTAGAGACACTTGCCGACATATGGGGAAAGGATTTGACATCGCCACAATCGGCAGCAGAAAGGAGCAAGGTATACCATATATATGCACATTTAGATACCTCTGCGATCCTTGACATTCCAGACATATGAATTGATTATATAATGTCAACAGTGACTATCCTGCATTTTTATATTTATCACCACATGAAAGGTATTCGTTATGTGAGTTATATGAAATTCAAAGTATACACAAGGGATACTGAAGAACCCTGTAACCTATTTCACCAACATTGCAAAGTATACTTTTCTAGCAAAGTATACTTTGAGGGAGTAATACAAATTAATAGATATATAATTATATCGAAAAAGTTTCCATCAAAGTATACTTTGCTAGAAAAGTATACTTTACAATGTTGGAGAAATAGGCAACAGGTAAACCCACTTGATACTATGTAACGATACACAACAGACATGCGAGAATTATAATGTTATATGTAGGAATACGTTGTATGAAGACGAATGTGTAGTTCATTATAGGAATGAATGGCCTTTTTGTGGAATTTATCGGGGTATGAACTTGGAAAAGTCGCGAGAATACTGGACGGAGGCCGGAAGGCCTCGTCCAGTATTCCCGCGACATTTCCAAGTTTATATCCCCGATAAATTCCACAAAAAGGCCATTCATTCCTTATAATTCCAGCATTTGAAATAAATTCATCAAGTGAATGTGTTTATGTTCCGTTTTCTTAAGAATTATTTTAACTGCGCCTCACGGTTACGGAAAGTAGTTCGGCGTGGGCGTTTACTGGGATATACATTTTGGACAGAGACTTGCTACGGGCCAATCAAATGTTAGGGAATTGTGTAAATATGTTTGTGCTGGAATTATGATGTTATATGCAGGAATACGTTGTATGAAGACGAATGTGTAGTTCATTACATGTAATTTAGTTAAGACTATCTATTAGGCGTTTTACGATGACTTAGCTATCACATTCTTCTGATGACAGAACTATACTAACATACATGCATCTTTCATTTACAGCGATGCTGCTAACTGTAATCGAGAGCACGTGGTTCAGTGACGACAGTGGTGTCTGGATAGGTCTGAACGACCTCAATAAGAACAGTCGCTTCACCTGGCAAGACAGCGCCCCACTCACAATAACCAACTGGGGCAAGGGACAACCTGGATATTCTGTAAGTTCGCAAATTGCGATTACATTAATATATTCCATCCATGACCAAATCAACAAATTGAATTTATAATGACAGGTCTTTAGCATTACAACCTGGCTATGCTGGGTGTTAGAAAACTCCAAATTGCAATTATTGCTTGGATGGATGATCGCATTGGTAGATATGTTATTATCACAATTTTATGTAATAATAATATTTTCTATACATGTTTGTTTCGCGGTGGCTGACGTCATGTCCGTTAAACATACAATGGGGTCAGCGTGTAAGTGCACACACGACAGGTCGTGTTCGTTCGTGTGTGCACCTACACGCTGACCCCACTGTACCACGCTCAATACAAACACTATCCGAAATATGCGGCTATGGGATATACTGAAACATGTAACGCCAAACACATATACATGTACATTAATTACATCACATTCTACTTATGTATATAATATTTAGTTTTAAATGAGCAAATTAGTGCAAAGTGTTAAAACAAGTAAATTCATCATGAAGAACGATGAGTGATTACTACAAACATATGACCATTTACTGATTTTCTTAATTAGTTTATTCTATAATATGTAACACATCAAACGGATGTTCTGTAGACATGTGTTAATACAGTCTGTGATTTTACAATATAAGAACGGATATGTAGTGGTGTATATGTATAATACACAAAAAGCACATTACACTTACATTTACAATTACATTTCATTTACAATTACATTTCTGAGCACATGCAACGTCATCGTCAACCAATCAAAGTTACGATATTTCCGTACAATATTGAACAACAAGTGTATACGGTAAAACACGTAATTGATGCTATAAGCCCGAATAAGCCTGAATAAATCATATTGTATTGTAGTCATTACAAAAATAATTAAAAATACAGAAAATTGGTTACAAATACACATGGTTTGCTGAAAGTTCGGTCACACAATTGAGAAAACGAAGTCCTAATCTGAATTCCAGTACCGAGCGAAGTGTGTCGAAATGTACACAGATAGCAGGAGAGCTGGAAAATGGCATAACACGGACTGTGGAAATATCCGGGGATATGTCTGTCAGGCAAAGCCAAGTAAGTATATGTATGTCGAACACACCACATATGGAACAATTCTTAATTGCCAAATAACAATTCAAATTATGGCTTATACAATAGGCCGGGAAGACTAGTTGAGACTGCGGTTTTTATTAAACTTGCTCGTCTAATTAACCCATTAAAGACGGGATACAAGTATAGTAGTATGATTCTTTTATGAGAAAAAAAATCAATATTTTATTTATTTCATCTCGAAAGTATATGTTGTTACCACTCGTTTGATCCGTCTGGACGAGACGGTTCAAATGAGTGGTAACAACGTATACCTTCATTGAGAAATAAACAAAATAATGAGATTTATTTTACAACAATTATCGTATCCTTAGACTGAAATGGGTTAATTGTCTCATCAGTTACTAAACACAACCGCATAGTCTTAGAAGCGGCGGAAGTAACTTTGTACTGGCAACAAAACAAAACTCTATAATTATACGAAAACGTATACTTACATTATACTAGGGCGGGTGTGTGTGTGTGGGGGGGGGGGGGGCATTGCTCCGCTCCGCCTCGCACTCCACCCACTCGGCTATCTGTATGATCAATGGTATTATTTCCTCTAGGTCCGATACATCCCATCCAGACAATGCCCAGCATGTCATGTACCAGGGGATACAAATCTAACGGAGTAAGCTGCTACAAGCTGTACATTCTGCCAATGAACTGGACGATGGCCGTAAGTGCCTGCCGCAAGGTCGGTGCCAGCCTAGTGTCTATTGTCACGATCTTCGAGCAGGCATACGTCGACGTGGCCACTGCGGACATACACACGCCGGTGTGGATTGGACTCGGTGATACAAACGTTAGTTCACAATCACTTTGTATACGGCATGTAATGTATGCATCAAGTGTGTTAAAGGTACATGCCCACTCAGTAGGTACACCTCTTTATATTAGAGACATCATCTGAGACAAAATATACATTCATTCACCGTTACCCCACGTATTGATTGGCATTATTATATATTTTACATCAGACGTAAATTTGCACACTGATATCAGGGGCGATAACCGTGTTTCCTTAAACTATTAATGGGCCTTACAATTTATTCTCTGTATTTATGTTTTGATGTGCAATGATCATACTTTATAATCTGTCGAAAATATTATTGTTTTCAGGTGACGCATTTAATTAGTATAAATAATTAAAAAATGCCATGCCTTATTTGCATATGAAAATAGCCTGAGACCACCGCGAGTGACTATCAGTAAACTAAATATTACTAAATGATTATACATGTATCTCTATAGCGGGCACTCGTAATTTTTAGAACTGGTGGAATAGTTACACAATTACAAACTTAGTTAATTCCTATAAAGAACAGTTTGTCTCTACTGAGTGGGCATGTAGCTTTAATGGTAGAACAACTGAAGGGGTTAGTAAAATAAGGAACTTAGCCCCCTTCTTCAACTGAACCTTTAACTTATTCGCCAATCGGACATTATACTTGTAGTTATAAACCATAACATGACCCCAGCAACCGTTCTGTAGCCTATTTCACCAACATTGCAAAGTATACTTTTCTAGCAAAGTATACTTTAAGGGAGAAATTTTCAATTTTAGGATGAATTTATTAATTTGTATTATACTGAATTTATTACATTATCACAGTCATTTTGGCTGTGATAATGTAATAAATTCAGTATAATAATTCTGCATACTTTTAATCATCAAATATATGCAATGGTTAGTTCTATATGACATAATACATTTCAGGAAAAATAAATGATTACTCCCTCAAAGTATACTTTGCTAGAAAAATATACTTTGCAATGTTGGTGAAATCGGCTACTGAGACTTGCAAATTGACGTATTGATCACAATTTAAGAATGGAAATTTAAATTAAGTCCTTTACTAATCCTGCTTGGTGCATTAAAATGTTGTAATTATTTGTATTATATTTCACAGTCATCGTTATACTTGCTGTTGATCGACCAATTGATTATTGAGCTATCGACTGAAACACTTTCTAGACAATAAAGAACTTGCAAATGTACCCTGATGTGGTACTGGGGGCCGTTTCACTAAACTTCGTACGACTAAAATGGTAGTAAGTGCAAAATTATGTTTTCTTGTAAACAATCATTGGAATTACATTTATTGAGCATATACTGCCTATGCTCAATAAATGTAAATCCATCGATTGAAATTTCCAGACGATTCTAAATTTGCACTAAAAGTCTTACGAACATTTTAGTCATACGAAGTTTAGTGTAACGGACCCCAGTAGCCGATTTCATCAAAATTGCAAAGTATACTTATCTAGAAAAGTATACTTTGACGGAGAAATAATTTATTTTTCCTGAAATGCATTATTTTAAATAGAACTAACGACTGCATATATTTGATGATTACAAGTATGCAGAATTATTATACTGAATTTATTACATTATCACAGCCAAAATGGCTGTGATAATGTAATAAATTCAGTATAATAAAAATTAATAAATTTATCACAAAATTGAAAATTTCTCCCTCAAAGTATACTTTGCTAGAAAAGTATACTTTGCAATGTTGGTGAAATCGGCTACTGGAGTATTAATTATATGCACTCCTTTACTTCGCGTTTCTCATAAGCCATACTTGCGTTTAAAGTCAAATGTCAATAAAATATGCAAATTAATCTTTATAGTATTAGTAGATTTTGTAGTTTGTAGACTGATATATACAGTGGGGTCAGCGTGTAAGTGCACACATGAACGAACACGACAGGTTGGAACGCTGACCCCACTGTATTTCATGTATAAACAAAAAATGTAAATATTTTTTCTGCATTTTTTAGCTCACCTGAGCAAAGCTCATGTGAGCTATTGTTATGGCAAAGTGTCCGTCGTCCGTCCGTGAACATTTTCAATCATCTTCTTCTCCCGAACTGCTGAGCCGATATTGGTTAAACTTCACAGAGATGATATATGTGTGATGCCATTTCAGATTTGTTAAAATGGAGGTCATCGACAATCCAAGATGGCCGCCATGGAAAAGTAGGTCAAATTCTTAAAAAATCTTCTTCTCACGAACCGCCAGGCCGATTTCGACGATACTTGGTATGAATGATCGATAGTTAGCGCTGTTTCAGATTTGTTCATATGGTGGCCCATGGGTCAAAAATGGGCGTCGCCCGAGGGGTCAAATAGGGGTCAAATTTTATTTTTAACCGAATATAGTCATGTAATTTATCAAATCGAATTTATTGACAAGGCAATCACTCTGGAACATTTTTTGTCTAAATCATATGATTACGTCATCCAAGATGGCCACCGATAGTTCAAATGGTCATTCTTTTACTAAAGATTTCAAACGTCTTTTTCTTGTAAACAGCTTGGCCGATATTGGCCAAACTTAACTGAATGGTGGGCCTGTTCATTTTTGTTAAAATAGAGGTCATCACCAAATCCAAGATGGCCGCCGTTGAGAAGTAGGTCAAATTCTTAAAAAATCTTCTTCTCACGAACCTCCAGGCCGATTTCGACGATACTGGGTATGAATGATCGATATTTAGCGCTGTTTCAGATTTGTTCATATGGTGGCCCCTGGGTCAAAAATGGGCGTCGCCCGAGGGGTCAAATAGGGGTAAATTTTATTTTTAACCGAATATAGTCATATAATATATTAAATCGAAGGTATTGACGAGACGATCACTCTGGAGAATTATTTGTCTAAATCAGATGATTACGTCATCCAAGATGGCCACTGATAGTTCAAAAGGTCATTCTTTTACTAAAGATTTCAAACGTCTTTTGCTTGTGAAATGCTTGGCCGATATTGGCCAAACTTAACTGTAATGGTCTGTGGGTGAAGCCTGTTCATTTTTGTTAAAATGGAGGTCATCACCAAATCCAAGATGGCCGCCGTTGAGAAGTAGGTCAAATTGTCAAAAAATCTTCTTCTCACAAACCTCCAGGCCGATATCGACGAAACTTGGTAAGAATGATTGATAGCTACCGCTATTTCAGATTTGTTCATATGGTGGCCCCTGGGTTAAAAATGGGCGTGGCCCGAGGGGTCAAATAGGGGTCAAATTTTATTTTTGACCGAATATGGTCATTTTATATATCAAATCGAAGGTATAGCAGTAAATCACATGCACATTCGCAATATATGTTATATCAGAAGGTACCAACAAATTCTGTGGAACATTTGAAGTTGTTAGTGAAGAGTCTTTGTGAAATCAAGATGACCACTATGGAGGCTTTTAGGTGAGCGATACAGGCCCATTTGGGCCTCTTGTTCTCATTTCGCATCAAAAGTGTATGTTGTTACCACTCAGTTGAACCGTCTCGGCGAGACGGTTCAACTGAGTGGTAACAACATACACTTTGGTTGGGTAGCGAACCAACCTGTCGTGTTCGTTCGTGTGTGCACTTACACGCTGACCCCACTGTAATGCACAACACAGACAGAAAACTTCACTCCACAAGGTTTCATGAGATCAAATTTTACGCAGGTTTTCATATATGTATATACAGTGGGGTCAGCGTGCAAGTGCACACACGAACGAAAACGACAGGTTGGTTCGCTACCCACCCAAAGTAACAACATACACTTTGATGCGAAATGAGAAAAAAATGCAGAAAAATATTTACATTTTTTTTATACATGAATTACAGTGGGGTCAGCGTGTAAGTGCACACACGAACGAACACGACAGGTTGGTTCCAACCTGTCGTGTTCGTTCGTGTGTGCACTTACACGCTGATACCACTGTATTTATGCAAATTCAGAAACAAATAATAGAAATAATGTAACAATTTGAAACATATGTGTTCATTAATCGCGCCCACAGGTGACTGAAACAAAAAACGCTTGTTAGTATCGTCTGTAGTAAAAGTGTAAGGTCAGCAACGTAGTAAAACACATGCATTATTCAAACCGGTTAAAATGATATAATTTAGTACCTTACTGTAACAAGTCACCTGAAATACTTGTAAACATACAACATTCAGCGTCACAGTACCGTTTACCGCGATGAAAAGTACATTGTGCATGCGATATAGCGCTAGTTTTGTCACCCCGCCTTCCCCACGAAATATCGTCGAAATCGACGGCCTCTAAACATATTAATAATGTATACAGATACATATTGGTATTTCTAGGTATTACCAGTCTCCTGGAGCATTGTCCAGACTACGTAAATTAATATATCTAGAACGAAATATTCATTATTCCCACATCGTTATGCCTAATGATTGTGAATACATTTGCGAATTATTACCTTGTACTTTCCAAAACAATTTGACTGTCATTGTTACAGCAAAACTCGCGTGACGTGACGATTCGCAGTCCATGTGTTTTTGTGGAAAAAACTATGTAGACAAAATATGGCTGCGTCAACAGCTACTTGTTAACTCGCTGACTGGCACTGTGATGCTAATTAACATTTTCAAACCGTTGTAACCTTGTAAGTAACTTTTTTTTTTTTTCCTTGCGATTTTATTGGATTGGCCTTCTTTAATCTATATATATATTTATTTATTCTTCAGAAAACCGGATCATATTCGTGGATAGATAACTGGCCCGTATATTTTTCCTCTTGGAATGTTGGTGAACCATCTAAGGCAACATCGGAGAACTGCGTTACTACCAACAACGGCTTCTGGAACGACACGATCTGTTCTGAGAAATATCCATTCTTCTGCAAGCAATCGCTCTGTAAGTATATACAGAGTACCAGGTTAGTGTATTTTGATATCAAGTTTATCAAGCAAGGCTATGAAATGCTTAGGATATCGAGGCTTGCCTTATATTTCCTACCGTTTCCGAACCGAGCCTCATAAACTTGATATAAACAAATAGTAGACCTGCATTAACCCTGTCAATATAAATATGTACATTTATTTATTTCAAAATAGTTTAACATTGTGCTTGAAAGGAAGCAATTTGATTAACTGAGCCTGATCTGTGCAACAGCTCAGACTCAGACAATCGAATTGCTTCATTCTGAGTTGGCAATGCCAATACATTTGTATATGTTCATAAAACTTGATGATCTGGACACGATTAAAGCAGGCAATTGTGTACTCACACAATCATAAACTATTGACAGAGATTGTTATTCAAGGTCATACACAATATTCACATGACGGAATGGCGACCAGTGTATGCACTGTGCACAGATGCACAGGCTCGACAGTGACTACATCAATTGCAAATTTCAGAAGGTACTTTTACTCAGCCAGCGGTATGCATGTAGGATATCTTATCTGACTTTCACTGGAGCTAGGAGTCTGATGACACTAGTGGCTAACCCAGCTCCGACATCCACACTATTGCAGTATGATAAGGATATCTACTGTAGCATGGCAGAATTGTTTTATTCTTTGAATGGCGAGCAGAGCAAAGCTTTATCTGGTGTTACTGATTACAAATGCCATGTGCCCAATTTCTTCTGTCACCTACTCTGACAACGGTGTATAGTGGATGCTACAGTGAAACCTCGCTGAACCGGACACCCTGGGAGGTTCCCAGGGTGTCCGGTTTAGCGAAGTTTCACTGTAAATCAAGCATTTGATTATTCCGAGCCATCGTTGTGTGCTATGCGATCACGAACAGGAAGTGTCACCTGAGCTAAACGACCAAGAAACCCATCAACATCATGATCACATACGTTTCTTGTTGCCCGGTTTAGAGAGGTTCCACTGTATTTTGTTGTATAGACATAGGCTAATACGACAGGTATGGCTGATAATGGGTACAATCCTCATCATCACCATTGCATGTACAGCTGTGACGGATTATAACCTCAAGCTCAGGCTGACATATTCTACTATCGATTTGGAAATGCAATATTCAATTTAATATTTAAACCTGTAAATTATCATATCCAATTTAAATACTACATGTAGGCTATATTTTTTTGACTGTCAGAAATATAGAGCAAATGTCAGAGTAAATTATGATTATTACATCAATATGTTCTGATAAGCGATATTGTACATTTTTAGTTAAGCTTTTCAACCATATAGACTATAAAGTCAACATTTGCAAACACTGTACTTGATCCATATGAGCTGGATTCCAATGGATACATCAGACCCACACCAGGATCTACAACATTTGCCAGTACTGTTCAGTTCTAAAAATGTTCACATTTTCTCATTAATGAATAGTTCAAAATAGCATGGAATGGAAACGTCAATGTTGGATCTTTGGAGTGGAAGGGCTGATATATAGAGAATAGCAGGTTAGTGCCGTGAATGGGAAAGCATATATGGCAAGGCTTAGGAAACGGGATGGGCGAGGCTCTGCCGAGCACATCCCGTTTCCGTGCCGCGCCAGATATTTTCCCCTTTCACGGCACTAACCTACTATTCTATTTATCCCGTCAACACCTACAAATGGCTTTTAAATTCAAAAAAATACCCCCAGTCACCGCACATATTCATAAGCAGTGATTAGGTCGTATTGACAGGATATCAAAAATGTTTCACGGCACCGTGTTTCACGGCACATACGCACTGTGTTGACGGGATAAATTAATGTCACTATATGTAGCCCATTACATGCAGAATATCCATAGTATATTGGGAATACTTTTTTCGGCAATTATTCTCATTTATCAGGTAACGAGCTATGTATTGGGCGAATACGTACTGACTGATAACATATTGCTGTATCAGACATTGACGTGATACGAATATCCGGGTTACAACAAATTGAAAACGGAATGTTTCATTGGTCGAACGGCGTCACAAGATATCACAAAATTACAAAATTACGTCAGTGGAATGACGTCATGGAAACAAGTCCGCATTCTTCTCCGCGAAAACAACGTCATAATTGCTCATTATCACATGAAAACCTTGTTATGACGTGTTGTAACCCATTTCATAAATGCGATATGACACACGTGTAATAACACCTGCAGCGAATTTGATTGGCTGACCGCATCACCATAATTACGTTTATTCGTAGTATGCGCCTACGTTGTGCGAAAATAACAAAACGAGGACATTCCAAATATCGTCCCTAATATCGCGACAAAACATCGATGTTTTTATGTTAAAGGTACATGCCCACTCAGTATGTACAAAATGTTCTTTATATCAGAGACATCATCAGAGACATTTTCTGCAAAAAATAAACATTCATTCACCTTTACCCCACGTATTGATTGGCATTATTATACATTTTATATCAGATGTAAATTTTCACACCGATATCAGGGGCGATAACCGTGTTTCCTTAAAATGTTAACGGACATTACTATCTATTCTCTGTATTCTCTGTATTTATTTTTTGATATGCAATGAGAATACTGTATAATCTGTCGACAATATTATTTTTTCAGATGATGCATTTTATTAGTATAAATAATTAAAAAATGCCATGCCTCATTTGCATATGATAATAGTCTGATACCACCGCGCGTCACTATCAGTAAAATAAATATTACTAAATGATTTTCTTTAATGACTATCCATGAATTACCGTGTTTTACCAGTGAAATCGAAATCCATCTTACACCCGTGAAATACCAGATTCGCCGTGAAATATCGATTTCGAAAACTCACTGCTTTGCCGAACTACTTTCTTAGGCTCCGCCCATTGTACTTATATGGAATAAACTATGTTTAAACTAAATTAGGCCCCACCCAACTGGGGAATTTTAGTAGTTGCATGATTATGTCCCTTGTACACCGGCGATTAGCTCCCTTGCTGGATGCGCGCATCGAGCAACATTTGTTATCTGCTACCGAAGGAGGAAGGAGGAAATCGCGGAACTGGACAATTTGCTTTCGCAAATAGATACGAATTAAACATGAGGACCCTCAAATAACACCATTGCCCAACATTTAGCATGTTTAGTAAAAAAAGACTAATGGCAATCAAAATAACAAATAAAACTTGATGAATTGAATATCTTAAAATATCCAGCAATCTTCATTCTTGATCTTGAAATTCTCTGTGATCAATCAGGTGCTTGTATCTATGTTTGTAACATAACTGTTCTACTTTATATTAAAAAGAACAGTCGCCCCAAGAACAGACATTTTCAACATGTATGACAATGTTGACATTTTCTGTGTAATCCATGGAATTCCATTATAATTGTTAATCTTCATTCTTGATCTTGAAATTCTCCGTGCTGAATCAGGTGCTTGTATCTATGCTTGCGACACAACTGTTCTACTTTATATTCAAAAGAACAGTCGCCCCAAGAACGGACATTTGCAACCTGTACGACAACGTTGACATTTTCTGTGTAATCCATGGAATTCCATTAGAATTGTTAATCTTCATTCTTGAACAGAATCTCAAACTCGTTTCCATTTGATATAAAATTTATGAAACTCGTCAGCAATTTCATACACATCGCCAGTGGCTCGGTGCATACATTGTGCATGACTCGTTTCATAAATATCATATTAAATGGAAACTCGTTTGAGATCCTCTGTATATGTAGTCAACGACTTTACCTGACATACATGTATATAATTCCAGCACAAAAATATTTACACAATTCCCTAACATTTGATTGGCCCCTAGCAAGTCTTTGTCCAAAGTTTATATCCCAGTAAACTACCACGCCGAACTACTTTCCGTAACCGTGAGGCGCAGTTAAAATAATTCTTAAGAAAACGGAAAATAAACACATTTTCTTGATGAATTTATTTCAAATGCTGGAATAATAAGGAATTAATGACCTTTTTGGTGAATTTATCGGGGATATAAACTTGGAAAAGTCGCGGGAATACTGGACGAGGCCCTAAAAAATTACAATTTTCGAAAATATATATTTTTTTTTTTCTAAAATTGTAATTTATTATCGCTTCGTCCAGTATTCCCGCGACTTTTCCAAGTTTATACCCCGATAAATTCCACGAAAACGCCATTCATTATTCCTATAATAATGCCATGCTAGTGTATTTGGATATCTAGTTTATCAGGCTCGGCTCGGAACGGTATACATTCCTTGGCTGGTAAACTTGATATTAAAAGACACTAGCATGGTATTCTATATTTCTTATCAAAAGTATAAGAACGAGACGGTTCAACTCAGAGGTAGCATCAAACAGTTTCGGTTTACCAATACAGAATCCACTAATCGTTCCAAAATCAATAGAAAAGAAACGTTTTCATCCCGTCAAAACAGTGCGTATGTGTCGTGAAACACGGTGCCGTGTAACGTTTTTGATATCCTGTCAATACGACCTAATCACTGCGTATGAATATGTTCGGTGACTGGGGTTATATATTTTGCATTTTACAGCCATTTGTAGGTGTTGACGGGATAAATAGAATAGTAGGTTAGTTCCGTGAATGGGAAAACATATCTGGCGCAGCACGGAAACGGGATGTGCTCGGCAGAGCCTCGCCCATCCTGTTTCCTGAGCCTTGCCAGATATTTGTTCCCATTCACGGAACTAACCTGCTATTCTCTATTTATCATGTATAGTGCATCAGTAATAACCGGCAAGTGGGTGTTTTGTTAGTTGGAGTGGATACACGGACGTATATAGAATGCAATTGAGTTGTATAATCGCTGATTAATAAAGGCGGTCTGGTTATTATTTGTGATCAAGTCATTACGTTCTGTCTGGAGCCGACAAATGCTGGTGACGTCAGCATTAGCCAAGAAAAGTGTCACTGGCCTCGAGTATGCACAGAAATTGATGAACCCCTGGGCGGATGCAGTATTTAAATCTAGAGGCGGCGTAGAATCTCAATGGAAACATACATTGTCATCAACTTTCCTAGTTGCGAACAGTAACTATTGAAATTTACTCCCGTAGTAGATTGCAAGAGTTAGTATTCGCAACTACAACTTTCCTAAAATGCAAACAACATGTTATGCAATTTTTCTCATCAAAAGTATAATTATATTCTTACCACTCAATTGAACCGTCGCGACGAGAGTGGTAGCAACATACATTTAGGGTGAGAAATAAGGAAAGCAATAAGCGCTTTCCACATAAATAAGTGGGTTAACACTTAACTCGGTAAATTTTAGAGCGGGGGGGGGGGGGGGGGTTGTACGCCGGACACGCCCCCGGCTGGATCCGCCGACGGAAACAGATTAATAAAATCTGATTGTACATTTGTATCGGCTTTCTGTCAGCCGCATGAAAGATCGGGGATTGGCAAAACATGTTTATAACACGGAAACAAAAAACAACGAATGAACGCTAGGCTAAGCTTGTTTCTGCAACCGATGGCTACATGTACATGCACTAGCCTAAGTACATGCATACTGATATCTTTAAATGCAACAACGTGTCCATGATTGCCACTATCAGAAATTAGTCTTTAAGTATAAGTTATAGTTCACTTATTGAATTTTCAATAAATTAGAGCGATTTCGAATCGCTATATTAGTATCTGATTGGCGGTAAGACACGACGTGAGCGCGTGTGTGGGCTGTCATATGCATTGCGTCTCGTGAACTGATGGCAACACCATACTTATTCTTTATCCTAGTTTCTCGACCAATGAAAGAACATCATTTCATCTCAATTAATCGCATATTGCGACGCTTTCGTCAATATTTATTAAATTGATCATTAAATGTTCGGCGTTATACTATTTATAACTTAGTTAAGCCTTGTTGTCATCAGTTCACGAGACGTAGAACATAGTACCGCCCACACACGCGCTCACTTCGTGTCACACCGTCAATAACATATTAGTATAGCGATTCGAAACATGTTTAGGGGCGGAGATTCGCGACAGGGCTGTATAAATAATAAGTAGGTTATAGTTCACATATATGTATTGAATGTTTAATAAATTAATTTCTCGCTCGCTACCGCTCGCTACGAAATTAATTTACTAAAAATTCAATATACGTCTATGAACTATAACTATTATACGTAGTATTATAAATAAATTATACGCTAACATAATTAGTATTTAGAAAGGTTTATTGTTTGCCCTAGTTTCTCGACCAATGAAAGCATAGCATCTCGTCTCAATCAATCGCATATTGCGACATTTCCGTCAATATCTGGTAAATTAATCACTACATGTTGCCATACAAAGCTATATTAGAACCACGTCTGTTTCAGATACTCCACCTCCTCCAATATCGACGGTGAATGGATACTGCCAGGACAAGACATGGAAGTCGTTTGGAGATCATTGTTACTTTCTCAGTTTACTGGTAAACATGAACACAAAATGTGTACACATACCGTTTACCTGATGAATGTTACATTATGCCACACCGTATATGTTTTGACCGCTGACTTAGATTCCGCATGCGCTCTGAAAACTTTATACATTATTTATGAAAGATAATGTAAATGTTGTAAATATATTTTAAATTAATGAAATTACGCAAACATCCGAATGTACAAAATCACATGGCGTGTCTCATGTAGAGGTCTTAATCATATTGTCTTTATCTCATCTCAAAAGTATATGTTGTTACCACTCATTTGAACAGTCTTGACGAGACGGTTCAAATGAGTGGTAACATTATATACCTTTCTGGGGAAATCATTTCGATATGCTACTTCTTTGTTCACTGAGCATTCTAAGCCGGTATGCCAATTGTCATGTTCACTTGTGTAGTTTAAAATGTGCCAGTTTCTTCATCTGTCTAAGCACTGGGCCATCAAATGTACATGTATTCGCGAGTTTGCATTTATAAAAGTAGTATTTCCCGAAATAATGCATAACTTTAAATAAGTTTTCAAAACTAAAAGTGTACCAGTCCAATTTCTGTATACTTTTATTATTAAATTAATTAACTGATACCAAAATGTATGTAATTCCATAACAAAATATGTTGATTAGATTATGGCGCCATGGCGCAAAAATCACACACATCTGTATTTACAATTTAACATTTATATAAATAATCTTTTGTTGCCACACTTCGCGTTAAAATGTATACAGAAAATGTCTAGGTTTAGAGCTTATATCACTTTTAAAATAATGATTATTAACTTTATCCCAATTTATGTGTACTTCGTAGAATTCGTTTTCCCGTTTTGTCCCGCTAAAATTAGTTAAACATAAATTGTACAGCATTTTATTACACCGATTTGCTTTTTTTTTGTATTATTTCAGGCAGTTGTAAATTTATGTTGGTATGTTAATTCTTTCATTTCTTTGTCGCGCCTGCTTTAGCAGAAGGCGCGACTATACGTAGTCGTCGCCTTTTCCGTCGTCGTTGTCGTCGTCGTTGTCGTCCTCCGCGTCGACAATGCCAAAAAAGTGTGCACAAGTTTATTCATGATGTACTTTAATAATCTTTACGGATTGCTTCGATATTTGGACACTTGATACATGTGAGCATATCGAACTCACATTATTTTGCGGAAACACTTACTAGCCATTTTGTGCATCAAAAGGATTGTACAAGTGTCTTCATTCATCATATATCTAAATTAATACTTCTTTACGGATTGCTTCAATATTTGGACATTTGATACATGTGAGAATTTGGAACACACTTTTTCCCCCATTAACATGACCATGACATTATTGACCTTCACATGGTTGTGGAAACTCTTAGTTGTATTTTTACATCAACAAGTCTGTACAAGTTTCTTCATTATCATATACCTCTATATTACTTGATGCTTGTGAGCATTTGGACCACACGTATGCGCCCATTAACATGACATTGACACGAAATTTACATTCTGGACAACACTATTAGTTTAAAGTAGATTGCAAAATTGCAAAGTATACTTATCTAGCAAAGTATACGTTGAGGGAGTAATCATTTATTTGTCCCGAAATTCATTATTTCACATAGAACTAACGACTGCATATATTTGATGATTAAAAGTATGCAGAATTATTATATGGCTGTGATAATGTAATAAATTCAGTATAATAAAACATAATAAATTTATCCTAAAATTGAAAATGTCTCCCTCAAAGTATACTTTGGTAGAAAAGTATACTTTGCAATGTTGGTGAAATAGGCTACAGTTGTGTAGCCTGTTTGCCAAGCTGGATTGTATTACACCGAGCTGTGCTGTCTGGTTGAAATGGTTAAACAATCGATGTGTGACAAATTAATCACTTCAGGAAAGACATTCGTGGGCCAATGCCGAGTCTGAATGCCGGAGTAAAGGAATGGAGCTTGCGAGCATCCTCACCAGGTGGGAGGAGATGTTCATTCTGAGGCTGGTAGATAGCGATACACACACCAACCATAACGTCTGGATAGGAATGCGCAAAACCGGTAAGTACACTACAAAATGTGTGGCATATGAATTTCATATGTTTTTCATATGCATGTCATATGCATTTCATATGAACATGTCATATGCAAATGATATAAAGTGAGCCGATATGCAATTCATATGCACAATCTTCATATGCATTTCATATGCAAATTATATGAATTTTATATGCGAATCATAAGAATTTCATATGAAGTGCCATGTATAATGCTTTTAAATCTATAATATTTTCATATGAATTTCATATGAAAAACTTATGAATTTCATATGAAAATATAATGTATGTATCGTATAATTGCATATAAAAGCAATGTATATTTCATATGAATTGCATATGTGGCACATTTCGCTGATTATATGGTTTCCATAATGCGCAAAACTGAGGCCCGTTTCATTAAATTGTGTACGACTAAGATTTTCGTAAGTGCAAATCTAGGATCGTTAGGAAATTTGAATTGATGGATTTACATTTATTGAGCATAGGATGCATAAATGTAAATCCGATAATTGTTTACAGACACCATTATTGCTGATGTGAAAATTACAGATTATCATAAGTTTGCGCTTACGAATATTTTAGTCGTACGATGTATGTATTTGTCCATACTCAATGCCCAACTTTAAATGTGGTCGTGACTGCAGAACTGGGGCTTATGGGATTTGTGACCGGTGTAGCTTCTGATCAAATAGCAAACTCCTGTAGACTGACAACATTATATATCGCTTGTTAGAAGCATGACAAGTATTTCATTGATGGATTCGCGAAAAGTGCATATCCTGAATCCATCCCAGTCACTAAATCCATCCCTAATATACGCACGAAGCCTTTATTGATTAACACGTACATATACGGAATATGTCATAAATAATTACACCACCAGGCCAATATTCTTCACTTGCTCTAAAGTGCTTAATATATAAACTTCGACACCATTCAAATTCCACCAACAGAATTCCACATTTGCCATGAATATTACGTGGAATATTGACTATCACACTTTCCATAACAAATGTTCATGGAAAATCTCATATATTTGGCACAAACTCACATGGCTTGTCTCATAATTATATCATTATTCTGTTTCAGGTGGATTCTTTAGATGGTCGGACACACACGGTGCGTCGTATATAAATTGGGACAAAGGCGAGCCGTCCGATTTGGCCGACATACTTCACGAGGAATGCGTGGAGCTAAAGCACGAAACCGGAACTTGGAACGATGCCCGATGTTCTATTCGCAACGGCTTTGTGTGCAAGACACCCAAGTGTAAGATTTACTATAGGACTGAATGGCCTTTTTGTGGAATTTATCGGGGTATCAACTTGGAAAAGTCGCGGGAATACTGGAAGGCCTTCGTCCAGTATTTCCGCGACTTTTCCAAGTTTATATCCCCGATAAATTCAACAAAAATACCATTCATTCCTTATAATTCCAGCATTTGAAATAAATTCATCAAGAAAATGTGTTTATTTTGACAGACGGCAGCCATTTGTTTACATTGATAGCACTGACAGCGCACCTGTAGAAAGTAGTTCGGCGTGGGAGTTTACTGGGATATACAGTTTGGACAGAGACTTGCTACGGGCAAATCAAATGTTAGGGAATTGTTTAAATATTTTTGTGCTGGAATTATTGTTTTGTAATAGTTGATGTCATATTAATTGAATGGTTAATGCTAACTTAGATAATCTCAGCTAAACGGATGACTTTTACTATGTCATCTGTCATTTATAGTATCTGTATCTGTATAGCTGAGACCCGGCCAGTATACAATATTGTCAAAATAACATCCTTTCTCTCCTGATTTAGCATTTAGTGACGAGCGAGCGGTTTAATACTTCACAGTTACATGTTTGTTATAAACACTGGCATAGAAGAATAATACACATGCAAATACTACTTTGACCTGGATTATCATTTTATTCCCTTTTATTCGCGAAAAGCGAGGACATAATGGGCTGTTAGTGTGACCATATACAGATAATACAAACTAGAGATGTAATAGTAAAAGTCAACCGTAGTGCTGAGATTATCTAAGCTAGGTTAATGTAGACTCCGCCATGCCGGTGGGATGGGGACGTTGAGGTAGTGCAGTTCATCACGGCATACATGCAGTTCAAAATACGGTACTGTATACAGTACCATATTTTGAACTATGCCGTGATGAACTTCATACATGCAGACATTGCATAATTTATTGTATAGAATGAATGAGAACAGTTAAAACTAACGAAACAATATTATTCATGTATTGTATCAGTAGTTCCTGTCATATATTCCATTTACATGCTATTATCCGCACATACGACTGATTTATATAAGCATTTATAAATCTTGATTTCTCATCCTACTTGTGATCGTTTCTTGCCCTAATGGCATGTATGTACATGTATGCAAGTACATGTTAAAATGAATGAAATAAAATGAGATACGCCATGTGATGTTGTACGTTCGGATATCTGCGTAATTTCATGAAATACGTTCACAAAATTTACAATATTTTCCGCAAATGGCGTCAATAGTTGACACAATTTTCAGAGTACATGCATGTACTCTGAAAATTTTGTCAACTTTTAATTTTATGTATGAAAAATGTTGACGCCATTTGCGGTAAATATTGTAAATTTTGTAAACGTATTTGATGAAATTACGCAGATGTCCGAAGGTACAAAGTCACATGGCATGTCTCATTTATTGAGAAATGGGCTTTGTGGGCTTTGCGACTAATCGGGTGAGGATATGCACTGTTTACAGTTCAGTGAGTGAAGCACCTGTCATTCACAACCGCATGCCTTAAAAAGGTACCGTGTCTCAGATGTGGTTGGAACGTGATGCATTGAGTTAGGAATAAAGCATTTAAGTGAAGATTTGTATTTGTTTCCTGAATATATTTGCCCTGTGAGTGATCTGAGAAAGTAAAAAAAAATGAAAACAAATATTTTATTATCAAACAATAACTAGCGTTATTAACGCTGGTTTTGCTAAATATTTAATTCATATTTCCCACTGATGTGCTCACACTAGACATTATGTCACAAACTACGTCACCGATAGCATTCAGTTGTTTTGTTTTTTTGTTATGACCAAGCGCGTATATCGTATGTTAACCATTTCCCTGACAGAAACGACTTTTCACGCCTCTGCAGAAAATGTCTTTAGAAAACATTGTGGGAAAAGGAGAAATTGCTTGTAATCCGAAACAAGCAATTTCTCCTTTTCCCACAATGTTTTCTACTCTATCAGATAATTTAACCATCATTTGACCCAGCATTTTATTCTTTTATTCAGATGTTTTCGATTTGGAAGAGTCGAAATATCGCAAAACAGGGAAAGGGTTAATGTATTACGGTGTTAATATGGCGATTATATAGAAGTGTGCAATGCTGACCATAGTTTGTAATATAGCTCTTGAAGCATTTCAAACAAGTTTATATTTTGTCTTATCTGCAGCGAAGCTGTAGTCAGTGATAACATGGGGAATTACGTCGATAGATCGGAGCAAGAATTGCGTCACTACTAGTATGGTTTTCCAGATACTTGCAAGTTAAACTGAGCATATATGCAAATGAGATAATTAACCGACACACGCATGTTTATGACAAATAATAAGTTGTGACTGTATTCATACAATATCCATTGATATATCGCAAGTTCAGTTTTTCTATTTCACTTTGTTACATCATAATATACAACTATATATACATGCAATACATGATTAATATTTTCTCTACAAGTATTTACCAATCGGTTTGTAATCCGAAAAAATCAAGTGTATCAAGTTTTTGTCGGGGTACCTCCCTGTCAGCAATGTAAATGGCATGCAAAAAACGAACTATGTCCTGTAGCAAGTAACACTGAGTGTATTATGGTATATCTTAGGATATATATGTAAATAGGTTGGGATGTATATTATAGGACACATTATGATATAGAGTGAATTATGTTTGGAAAGAGTCATTATTACAAAGGATAAAAGCGATATGTATGTACCTGTATTAGGGGAATGTAAAAAAGTGCCTCAACGTTATTTGGTACCATACAAATAAATATATATGGCACAATGGATAGTTAATTGATGAAAAAGCCATTCCTTTTTGAGGTGAATTGTTCCAGTTTGTTCTTCATAGTTGCTATTGTCTCTTCAATGGAAATAGTATGCAGGGAGATGTATTTGTAGTTAAATTTATGGTGTAGCCCAATCTTTTTGTTTCTAGCAGTTGATTTATTTCTGACCAAAAGGGTTGAATGACATTACATTCCCAAACCATGTGTTTGTTGGAATATACTGCCATATGACAGTTAGATGGTTTAATATTACATTTGCATAGAAAATATATTTATCTGGTTTGCCATCCCATAGAAAGCCATACATGGAGTTATTAATGTTTTTAATTATTGCATTTGGTGGGTTTTCTAGTACAGTAAGCGGGTATACAAGTTTTGGGAACGCAAACGTTTTTAATACTGCTATCTTTCCAATCAAAGTTAGATTCCATTTCTTCCAGTTGTGTAGACAGTTTTGGAATTACTTAATTGTGTGTATGAGGTTTAATAAATACAGTTTTTTTGTTTTTTTTGTATATGTTATTATTATTTAGAGCAAGCAATAATTTTTTGAGTTTATTTAGATTTGGCGTTCTATAAAAATGGACAAATATGTCCCAGGGATGGACTGTGGGGTCAGGGGCCCAGAATACAGGACTTCAAAACATAACATAGGGCATGAAAAATACTGCCATAGTATTCCATCCCACTGGTTTGTCGGATGTGACTTTAACAGTGGTCCCGTCTCTATATGACCTTAGCTGTTGGTGGGACGTTAGACCCCATCATTTAATTTCACTTCAATCTCGTTCCCACGACATCTCGTTCGAACGATGTAGTTTATCTCAATCCCATTACCTAGTCAATCAATCAAAATGTACGGTAACAAGCATTGTATTTCAAGATGGTGGAGAAATATTTGTATTCTATTGTATCGGCTGATTATGTATTTAGAACGAGATGCTATCTCGTGGACCCGAGATGCTATGTCGTGGGAACGAGAAAGAAATACAATGCGCATGTCAATTCATTTTTAAGCCTTTGAATCCGAAAGCCCGCTATAGTGGCGTTTGCAAACATTGCAGATCCAGATGAGCCGGCTCGTAACGAGTCGTCTCATCAGGATATGCACTTTTTGCAAGTAATTTTCATATTTTTGAGAGCAAAAACACCTCCTGCCGTAGCTACATGCACGCGC
Source organism: Conchocele bisecta (assembly GCA_029237695.1). Classification (NCBI taxonomy): domain Eukaryota; kingdom Metazoa; phylum Mollusca; class Bivalvia; order Lucinida; family Thyasiridae; genus Conchocele; species Conchocele bisecta. Next base: position 46,630,528 of record CM055270.1, on the reverse strand, counting down.
GTACCTGAACTATATGGATTGCTACCAATTAGTTGCATGCCTGTAATCAGATAATCACAGTGTCTGATATGTTTTATAGACGCAATACTTGTTCCATAGAGAGACGTATATGTTGTGCAATATCGTGCTTTCGAATACATATAAAGACAACAGGTACATGCATACTAATATAATACAGGATGTGCATTGAACGAGGGCTTTAACTAGACAATCCGAGTGATTTATACCCAAAACGATGTGGGACTTTTCATGCAAAATATTTACAAGAACTATGATATTTCTGTCAAGGACGTCGAAATTTGACGTAATTTTCATGGTATATCTATTCCGCATATTCTTTGAATATTTCGTCAACGTTCGACGTAATTGAAGGAAAATATCGTAAATTGTGTAACCTTTTGTCATGATATAATTAAGCACATCGTCTGTCTCTTATATTACATGTTGCCATTCCTTCCTCCATGATGCGTTATTCAGAAGCACACTGGTGTTTCATTAAATAAACACTATCTCTTCAGTACCTGCAACATCTCCCCATCCGTCAGCATCAACAATAACTACACCAACTTCTAAACAATCGACACCGACGTTAGCTGCATCTACAGTAACGTCAACGCCATCTACAATAACGTTAACGTCATCTACAGTAACGTCAACGTCATCTACGATATCGTCAACGTCATCTACAGTAACTTCAACGTCATCTACGATATCGTCAACGTCATCTACAGTAACTTCAACGCCATCTACAGTAACGTCAACGCTATCTAGAGTAACGTCAAGGTCATATACAGTAACGTCAACGCCATCTACAATTACGTCCACGCCATCTACAATTACGTCGACTACATCTGCTACATCTACACCAACGCCAACTACATTCCGATCTACGAAACAAACATTATCTACATCTATGTCATCTGCACCGCAATCGACATCCATCGCGCAAAATAGTACATCTAGATCCACAAACGTCGTAAATACCCTCCCTACGGGGTTCGAACGTATAACGGACAAGGTCGCCACAATGAATTCGACTGTCGCCGCACCAACTTCTAAATCAGTGCCTGTGGCAGCACAAACGTCTAAGGCGTCGACTGTCGCCTCATTAACATCTAAACCAGCGACGATCGCGGCTAGAACAGCAGCGAATCCGACAACCTCCACTCCAGCTAGACACCGTACCCTTGAACAAACACCGATCCCGCAGTCACAAGGTATATTACTTGCCTTATCCCATGCCCAATCATGTTTTCATCGAGTTAACCAACGACAAGAAAACCGCAAATGACAAACATCATGAATATATTCCACTCGATGAACTTAATATATCATATTACAAAAATATGAATATTCTATTTAATACATACTCGCATACCCTGCCAAGCGAATTAATCAGTTTTTAGAGTTTAACCAGTATGCAATATCTATTGAGATGTTCAGCATACACTTTTGGCAGGTAGCATATATATATTTATAACGGAAATACAGGTACTGGTATTTCACGGAAACTTTTTATTTCATTGATGAGAACATATTCCTTTTATTTACATAATATAGCTACATGTATGTACATGTATTTCACGGGTATATAACCTTTTTGTAAGTTTTCGATCATCTCATCCTGCATCGTACGTCATATTCATACGCCGAATGTAATATGTTCTAACTACATGATACAACGTTCGTAACATTAAACATGATAAATCATTTAACTGAGTGTCATATAATAGTCACAGGGCTATGAGAACAGTGGTTAGTTTATAACTCCCAACTTCAAAGACAATACGTGACTGTGACTGGATAAATGGGGCTTATGGGTTTTGCGACCAGTGTAGATCCAGATCAGCCTGTGCATCCCAGCCTGTGTATCCGCACAGTCTGATCAGGGTCTGCACTATTCGTTATTCCAACGAAACACGCGTCATGCTTCTGACAAGCAATATCAATCACTATAGCGCTACAGGATTGTGCTATAGGACCAGAAGCTACACCGGTCATAAATCACATAAGCCCCATTTATCCAGTTACATCCACATATGATTCACATATACGAGGAGCAGTCATAAAGTTACATGAGTGTGTTTATATCGATAGAACTATTTCGCCAAATCAGTTGCGAAACATGTCATTAGAAAGCTGTAAACAATAACACATCCGTCCTATAAAGTAAATCTTGTCATTTTGTAAAGTAGTCAATTATTCACAGGCATATACGTCGCCACCGAAAGTCGTCTAACGTTACGTATGATTACCGTAAATGATTACATAACATCGTTTAATTCGCTTTAAATGTGATTTCCGCAAGTCCAAATGCATAATTGCATCGCACATGCGCCATTTGGTTGTCTATTGTTATTGTACTGTAGCCCGTTTCATTGTGTGCAGTTATCTTTCATCAATGCTCTAAATAATCTTGATTGAGTGTCACTTGTATTTTGCTGCATTTAGTGCATGCTTTGTTACCTGTTGTTTTCTATATTATAATGTTATTCAACACTTGATTCTATCCACCATATATTAATAATCTGCATATAATTTCAATATACAAGTGTAATATACCTGTAATTGATATTTCACAACTGTCTCATGAATACACACGTGTGACTATGCAACCAAACACATAAATAACCACCGAACGTTGCTCCGTCCATTGACGTTACGTCATAAATGTTCACTTTACATTTCCTGCAATACCTGTATCTGTTTTACATAAGATGTTTGTTTTCAAACGAACGAATTCGAAACTAGTCCAGTACATTGTCCAGACATATCTTTTATGGAAAGAGCAATGCAGTTAGATTACGGCGCCAATGGCTTCATAGTGACGCTATTAAACGATTTGTCGAAAAGTATGTTTTTATTTTCCAAACAATTAGAGTTGGTCAAATGTAAATGCCATATTAAGATGAACAATGTGACAATTATATTAAACATTTTATCAAGAAAGTCCCAGAACTTTATGACTGCACCTCGTATTTCCATGTACGGTTTGCGTGGGTTTCCAAGAAGATAATCCACGACATTTCTACATGGTACATGTACATGTGTTAGTGATCCGGTTACGAAGTATTTCATGTTGTTCAGTGCCTGCACTTCACAAAAATAGTGTCTTATAAATCGCCACTAATTGATTTATTTTATTTATAGGCGCCTATACATTGCGAGTGATCCACGCACATAATACAAAGGTTATTTGATTTGTATGTGAATATGTGCTATACGTTTTGCCGCGCAACGATCCTAAAGTCGCGCAATATCGCATGCTTCGGAACTCCATATATCCATGTACAAATCAAGTCACCTATACATAGGTACGTCTATAACATGTTGGTTCATACCAGACTATAATTGTTCATAAGTACATGTAAGTACATGTAAGCATGCCGGTTTCTTTGGTTTGCATGTAAATATGTCTACTGCATGCATGGAATGTGCAATATCAATGGCTAATTATGCCCACTATGCGATAGCAAGGGGGGCATATTGCGTTGCTCTTGAGGTTCCGTATGTCCTCCGTCCGTCCGTCCGTTCGTAAGTTCGTCCATGTACAGTTATGTCGAAAAACTTGTAAGAGTTTCACCAACCTTCAATATTACGCGAAGGATTGCTTCGATACTTGGACACTTGAATCACCTGAACATTTTTCACACACACTCACGCCACCATTAACACGACGTTGACCTTTTTCACCTTCGAAATGTCGCTGAAACACTTAGCCATTTTGTTGCGTCAAAATGTTTGCAAGACTTTCTCCAACATGTATTATCTTCAATCTTACGCGAAGGATTGCTTCGATACTCGGACACCAGGGGGCATACCCATGTGTTACAATCATAATCTCTAGCTATGTATATACTGTATTCATTTCACCAAGGATTTATGGTTGTATATGTCTCTAATTTCACCTTGTTATACTTTCAGGTTCGGCCAATGATATGTCGTCTGGTCAAATTGGCGGGCTTATCGCAGGCGTTTTCGCGGTTATGCTAATAATGTGTGGTGTGCTATTGTATGTAAAGCGTAAACATGGAGACCAATTGTTCTCATGGAAACGTTTACTCGACGGACGGGGGTTTGGTAATGTAATGTATAATGTAGAGGGAGAGTCCGCAAAAACTAATGAAAACAATTTAGTAGTAAATGGGAATACAAATGGACATATTGTTGGCTTTAGAGACCTATCAGATGACACTGAAATATAACAAAACGTGCGTGTAATATCACATAAGTCCCATTTCACGATACAAAGACACACATGATTTGCATTACATGTAGATGATGATAGGTCGTCTTACATGTGTACTTGCTAAGGAAACGTCCACTCATATTCAACTTTAGCCACGTTCTGACAAAACCGAGATTGTTTTATTGCTGGCCAATGTAGATCCCAATCGGATTGCGCTATTCGTAAATCTGTGTGGTTCATGTATTCTACCTTTTACATTGATTGGATGGGTCGTTGGCAGAAATACGAACCTGGGGCCCGTTTCACTAAACTTCGTGCGACTAAAGTGTTCGTACGTGCAAAATTATGATAGTCTGTAAATTTCACATTAACAATGTTTTCTTGTAAACAATTATTGGATTTACATGTATTGAGCATAGGCTGCATATGCATTGGAATTTCCAGACGGTCACAAATTTGCACTTGCGAATATTGTAGTCGTACGAAGTTTAGTGAAACGGGCCCCAAGAATACCCTTGTGGGACGGCATATGCGACAGGTTTTTCGTGAATTTTGAAACACTTTTCCATTGGTCTTATTTAGAAAAATGCACCAGCTGTACTGCAGTAAATGCTCAATTTAAGACTCATGAAGATTGTAGATGAGTACACATATCTTTGACCAGCTTTGCAATGTCTTATTTATGACTGATTGCTCCGATTTATTCCACTCGTCTTGCAAAGGCCGTTTAATTAGAAACGAGTGTATACTTTTCTCTTCTGAAGGGGTCTCTTTAGAATAACCCAAATGCCAAAACCATGGGAGCAGCATCGGGACTATTTGGCATCCACTCCTCCAGAGTAACGAACTTGGTATTACGGCAACGTAACTTTGGTAACCAGAAAAATAATTCGGCAAATCTTTATCAATAAATTTGTTTCAAAACCTTTATCAATATAGTATGGAGCATTGACTTTGACCCCCTTTCTGATGATCCGAAGCGTTGTTTTGCCATGGTAGCTTACATGTACACCAGCATATGTCATGAACCCTGGTGCAAATGCATCAAGTTTTACAAACTTCCACTTGAAAGCGTCGTCGTAGGAAGTCTAACGCGTCTACGCAGACGCGTTAGACTTCCTATGACGGCGCTTCTAAGTGGAAGTTTGTAAAAATGCCACCTAGGTAAGACATGGCTTTATCAGTGGCAACAATGTGTTTGCACTTGTCATTGTTAAGACGTAGATATAGCTCCCACGAACGTTAACATCTTTGACAATTTGGGATGCATTGAGCTTGTGAACTTGGCATTTTTTTCGAAGTTTCGCTTCGATAATTATATTAATTATTCGGTTGATTGTTCGCTGAGAGACACCACATTTATTTGTCATTTATTTTTGTGAGGGTCGGTTGACATCACGTCCCATAATTTTCAGCTCTTCCTAACGTTTCTTGAAAAGGTATTCTATAACACCCTCTCATAAAGAGTCAACAATTGTACATCTACTGAGATTGTGTACTTTGTGACATGTATAATGTAGTTGACACATGTAGTGACAGATAATCGATATCCCTGTGCTAATCAAGCAATTATATGACCGTCTACGCCCCCTGACATCATGGACATAGTGTTTCCAATTTCACGACCCGCCTCTCGTACACTACACATACAAGACATCCGGTTTTGTGAGATTGTGACTCAGTTTTGTTTTCCAAGAACTTGGTAATCGTTAACAGCTATTTCATTATCAATGTACTCGGAAAAAGGTCGGGGTACATACATGTATAGTCGCCACCCTGTCCATATGTCTGTTCGAGAGTTGCGTGACACTTTTTGGCCACAGTGTACTTACTGTATCTGAATACTTAAATCGGATTCGTTTGAAACTTAATAATAGTTGCATATTTTTCATCAAGTTTTTCATTTTTCATTCTATAGCGCACCCATGGTCAAGATCACATGACTTGGACATTTGTATGCGTTCAAGTTTTCGGCTGTCCAGTATCTATGTCACCGTAATTCGGATTCATTGGTACTTAATATGATCAATTTTCATCATCCATATTTTCATTTTAGTCGCCCACCCATGAGGCCCCTGTTTAATTATGTTGTTGCAAAATTGTTGTTTAACTGTTTTTTGTGTTGGTACAGTCGTCGAGGTACACACATCTGTCATTGTTATAGATTTCTTGTTATACATGTTAATTAGTTGAGGTCACTTTCCCATGAATATCACTACGATACAGCTGTACATATTGTTGATCTCAGTCATTACATTTACCTCGTGTAACACACCGTGTACATAAAACAATATGTTCCTATTACTATTTGGGGAAAAAGGCTTTGGTGTTTTTTGTATTATACGGATGAAACACGGATATTGAACTCCGACAACATGTACATGTAATATGTGCCGGTATCGTAAGAGTGTAATGTGTGTACATATCTATGTCTGTTGTGAGATCACATGAATGCTCGTGTTGACGTAGAACTTGTAGATTTACAAGCTCAGCTATTGAATATATGTACAGGGCTCCAGATAAGGAATTAGTAATTGAGTATTGTCACTCCATCATCTTTGAAGCAATTGGGTATTTCAAAATTTTAATTGTGTGAACTAGAATCACACTACTGTTTACACATCAGCAGACCGCACTTATTGAATAGTTTGCTTCTAAATGAAAACACATCTTGGTATTTCATTAGAATTGTCTCCTTTGAGACAATTCTAATGAAATACCAAGATGTGTTTTCATGGACAAATAAAAAAATATGCTATATTTGTGGTCTGTTTGTTTTCTGTAGCATGATAAAGATACCACCAATTTTGTATTGGTTTTTGATACTCACTACTTGGGTTTTTGACAATTTTAATTGGGTATTTACGCAAATACACACATTATCTGGAGCTATGCATGTATAACCATGCAATTAGTATATACACTTGTGATTTCCTACCTGATTATGCGACGCACGTTTATGCTACATGTACGTAAATGCCGTGTAGCGTATGTACGGTACTGGTATGGAAGGATGTTATATCTGATTCGTTACTTAGCCAATTTCATGAGCGACTTCGAAGCAAAATTTAGTTCGTCATTTAATGGGTTAGTAGTATAAAAAAGCTAAATCCACGAGGGTGTTAGTCATCCTCTTTCCTGTGACCCCTTCAATTGATTGCTACATGCACTATTTCGCTGCTACAACTTATTTGAACCGTTTTGTTAATGCTAAAGAAATGAGTTTAGACATTTGAGACAATCCATGTGATTTTGTGCCTTCGGTCATCTGTGTAATTCCAATAAATACGTTTACAAAATTGACACTATTTTGCATAAATAAAGTCAAAAGTTTACAACATGTTCCGAGTACATGCGGAATTAACATGCACTCTGAAAGTGTAAACTTTTGACTTTATTTATGCAAAAGAGTGTAAATTTTTTAAACGTATTTAATGGAATTAGGCAGATGTTCGAAGGTACAAAAGCACATGGCGTGTCTCAATTACGTATGCAAATTCATTCAAGTGTCATACGGACGGTTAACCCGACTATTCTGTCTGTAATGTTCCCGTTACAGACAGAAAGTTCTGGTTAACAGACGGTTTGCTATCGGTTGAGTTGGTTAGTGACTTTGTATGTTTATCGCACTGACCTTGTGAAGGACACGTGTGCAATAAAATGTGCAATACTTATGTTAACAAGTGTTGTGATGCTGTATTTAATTCCATATAAAAGGGAGAATGTCGACCTCTCTTTCGTTTTGGCTGGGACTTTCATTCTTATACCGTCCTTCGTTCGTAGTGCGTGGCAGGTGGGAGCATGCGATTGGTAATTTAACGTTCGGGGTTCATCCTTACCTGAATGCCGACTTACATGGTTTGACCCTCATGTACATAATTTGCCTTCTGGTACTTGATAGCTATGTCCTGTTCTGCCCCATTAAACAGTAATACGATTAGTGCTGATCATTACTTTTGAGATTGGAGCTAATTAATTTAGTGACTCTGATGTGGAATGGACCAGGTCATGATATTCTATTTTCAGGGATGAATATATAGTTTGTTCGATGTAAATATTCCGTTCTGACTTTGCGATTTTCACCCCAATGCAGCAGGTTGATACGAGATCTAACTCGTTGACCCGGCCTTAAAATACCTTAGATGTTGCTAGGCCGTTAAACACCATCAGACAAACAAACAAAACATAAGTGATATATTATTAGACATTATTTAACCATCAACAGTTCTTACATGCATCTACATACACACATATCGTAAATATTTAGTTCTGATTTTGGGAATTTCCACGGGTTAATTACGGGATAGTCCAAACCGTTGGCCTGGCCTTAAATGGCCTTGGCTGTTGACAGGCTGTTAAACACCAATACTTTAATATAATCATTCGTTCGTAAGCTCAGTACTAATCATATTACTTAGTGGAAGTCGGGTTAAGTGACTCGGACTGAACATATATTTGTATGTACATATCCATTTCTTCGTTTGGGATGCCCACCATACATGAAGGTTAAATACGGGAGTCGGCCCCGTTAACACGGCCTGAAATGACATTACATGTATCTGTTGATATGCTGATATTCGCCATTATTATACCTCATCGTAAATTCGACGCATTGCATTGGTCAATTCCCTACCACGTGGTATAAAGCAATTGGTCAAATGTACCCTGAGGGCAATAATGCCATGACATAATATAATTATGGACCGTTTCGCCCGAAGATACCCAAAGTCTGGTCACGGAAACTACCGAACATTAATTGGAGTATCTTGTAGTTTATCGCGCATCGAAACCGAAAATACCGAATGAGATGAAAGCAGACGCTGACTGGTACCCCCGTTTTATTACCCCTATAACAGTAAAGCATTGTAAACCGGGCACCAGCTGCGCAGATGTAAACAAAGATGGCGGAAGCCAGTGGAAGTGATATTGTGTGCAATGTGAAATGTTAGCTATATTCGGTATAATAAAGTAAATGGTGCCTTTGGTTGAGGGGGATATTGTGGATTATCTCCCCTCGAGAACATTATCTCCCGAGGCTGCGCCTCGGGAAATAATGTTCCCTCGGGGAGATAATCCCCAATATCCCCCTCAACCAAGGGCACCTTTTATATATTATAGTGTATACTGTTATGTAGATTTGCATATTTTTTTGCTACATTCTTGTAACCAATGTTTTTTGGTCATCTTTAGAGCACGAAGAACAAAACTGGGATTGGCTCCATTTTTTTTCGACAATTCCTTTGGTCGCCATCTTGGATTTCAAAATGGCCGCCCTGAAATGCTATATTCATTATACATGTATATACACTTCTAATACAGGTAGAATATTTATTCTTTTTTTTTTTGGTGATAATCATCTTTTGACCACACACAACAAAACCCGTGTTATTTTCATTTTAACAGGTACCATGGCGGCCATCTTAGATTTAAAAATGTCCGCCCTGAAAGCGTATACACTATATTTTAATATTCATATATACATTTAATGTATATATACATATAATGCAGATATAATGTTGTTTCTTCGGCTATGCCAGCTACATACTTGAAATAATACAATTGGGATATGTTCCACATTTTTTGATAACTGGTATCGCGGACATTTTGTTTTCAAAATGGCCTCTATGTAAATAATATTTATTGTGTCTTCACTACGTACTGTCTTTTAAATTTAGTAAAGTGCATTTATAGTTAGGTTGTATTGACTGTTTTGCTACGTTCTTAGAACAAAAGTTCTTTGTATCATCAAATAAAACATGAGTTGTTCCTATTGTATTCTAAAATTCAAAATGGCTGCCGTTAAAATCATATAATTCTGATATAATCATGAACAAATCATTTGAACTGAGTTTTTCCCAGACTATAATCATTATTGAAAGTAAAATGTTTATGACTAAAGTCAATTTCAAGTCACTGTTTATGACAAACATGTTAGATTGCAAAATAGCCACTGTGTGTGTATACAGGATTTTCTTATTTATGGACACAGTGCTTTCAACCAGTTCCATTACCATCTGCATTGGAGTCTTGTTGGCATTGCTGAAAGGCAGTGCTGGCACAATCACGCTCAAAATGTGATCAAATGAGTTGCTTACATAAAATATATACCCTATACACACGTGTATGCAGGAAAGAGTAGAATCAATGTCGAAAAGGCAGTATTGATTGCCAAAACACAGTTGGAGAGGTTGGATACACCATATACCTAATACAGAATTGTATGCAAGAAACTAGAAAAAAGGCCATGTTGAAAAGGCAGTATCATTCCATGGTCAGTATCATTATTTATGATTACCATATGGTCTTAAGATATCACAACTTATGTGTCAATATAAAAGTGATCAGTGCCTTGATTGTCCAAATTGCGTTTCACTATTTGAAATTGTCATATTATAACTTGACAAAGTCAGAGACATGTAGCCATACACATCTAGGTTTGCATTATGGTGTGTCACAAAGGTTAAGGCCTTCATATCATTGCTTCTCGCAGAAAACTAATATTCTCTGATAGAACATGAATAATGAGGCATGCTATTTGGCCACAAACGGTTTCATTATGTGTACGGACTGACTGTTCAAGTGGAGTAAGATCACTTACCTCTCATGTCCATGATATAAATACTCTATTAATGTCGTCACAAATTACAGGATATTTTACTGCTGTTGAAGCAATATGACCTGTCAATGAAACACATTTCTGGCAAAAACGTACTAGTTACTGATGCACTAACTAACGAGTCAGTAACATACATACATTCTAACTTTATTAAGGGTATGAATGCACAGGTACAAGTAGAATTCGCGAACTTATCTATCAGTGATCACGAGTGGCACGAAATTGCAAACTTGACTTGAGTAAGTTGCACAATTGATTCTACTAGAGAAACGAGTCTAAAGGGATAACTCAATTTCCGAACGCAATGTCCGCAGAAAATAGTGGCGTTATGGGAATACAGAGATAAGCTGAAAGGTTCTAAACACATAATTCTGACTCCACTCCAGTCTAAAATGTTGCAAGGCGTGCAAAATGGCCATCTCGGCATTCAAAAATGTATCAGACGAGCACTATATATAATTAGGTTCTGGTAAAATGGTAGGAAGATGTTCAATTGAAGATATAAACTGACATGTCAAAGAGACAGACACTGATATCACACTATGTACCAGACGACCACCCATGACAGACTGTTGCTATAAACATTTCCACATGGAATGAAAATGAATTTCTGGTAACTTTTAACAACAACAGTCACACAGCATGAAATCTAAAATTGCCATTGGACAATAATAAAGGATTTACAGTAAGCATGGTGTACAAATTCTGCAATTTGCAGGTATTTGCTGATTTTTCAACCGAATGATAGTTCCTTAGCACATGCTATATGTAGCCAATGTACAGTGGGTTAGCTGAACGAACAGTAATCATTGTGAAACACAGTTTATCAAAAACAAAAGATGAATGTACAGACCTATATTTGGGTACACTGGCATATCGAAACTCCGATAACGACACAGAATGGTCACCCGCACAGCTATTGATGGGACAGTGGCTTCTATCCAGTTTCTATCTGTGAAAAAATCAGATCCAGTCATCAACAGAGCAAGAAACGCTATGATAAAAAGATAGTAGCTTTAAAATTAAAAGAGTTAAACATTGGCGACCAAGTTGGACTCCATCCATAGAGAGACCAGTTGCAGTCTGCTTGCACAATGCCAGACTTTACATTGTACAGACTGCAGATGGTGCATCATATCGCCGTAACAGACGCTTTCTCATGACAGCAAGGGCGAATATGAATATTTACCTATGCAAAACAATATATAAGACATTAATATACACTTTATTGGATAAAATGGATGATTTGCCATGTTTCATCTTCTTATTTTAAAGAAAAACACATGTGCTGATCAAGATATCATTTGTAGAAACATAACTATAAGCCACAGCAATACGAATTATATGTAAATACATGTAAATACGTAATACAACAATACTTACTACATGTAGATCCTTGAAGTGGCAATGTGTGCGGCACACTTATTTCCAGCGGCCATTTTGAAGATAACGGTGTCTGGTACTACGGTACGAGTTATCAATAATCTCAACAGTTTGTGTTCATTGTATTATGAGCATAAGCAGAAGAAACATACAAAATATCACCACTGTATAACATGCATAATCTCAATGGCGGTCATTTTGAAATTCTAAATGGCGGCAATGCGGCTCTTAGGGAATGGAACAAACTTCAGTTTTGTTATATGTTGTATATACATGTACATATGTTTTCAAGTAAACACACACGTTCCAATCACAATATCATTTGAAATAACATAACTACAGCCACAAAAATACTAGAATGTGTAACAAATCTTTGATGTGGCGATGTACATCACACACTTAGTTTTGGCGCCCATTTTGAAGATCAAGATTACTCGTAGCACAATATCAGTTTGCAATAATCTAAGCAGATTGTGTTCAACGAAATACGTGTATAGCCACCAGAAGGAAAATACAAAATGTTACGACATTCAAAAATGTATACTAAATACTGGATTTTCAAGTTTGAAATGGCGGCCATTTTGAAGACCAAAATGGCTGGTATCTTAAATATCGGCCATTTTTAATTGAAAGATTACGGCCATATGGCTTATAGAAATAAATGGAGCCAACCCCAGTGGTGTTGTATGTGGTCTATAGATGAAAAATAAAACCTTTGTTCATACAATGTAGCAAAATAATTCACAATACCTAAAATAACGACATAACAGTATACACTATTAAATAAATAAATAAATAACCGTCCATAGTTGTATGAAGTCACATTCTGTGTTGTTTTAAATAAACTAGTTGTGTTATAATTTATTTGTAATTGTTGTTTGATTTCTACTTCCATTCATGTATTGTGCCCTCTGTCATGGCGTGGAAAGGTTATCAAAAGAGCACCAATAATAAGATGGAATCAATAACCACTAGTCTTAAGAACACGTGAACATGAGCATATTGGATAGTCCACGTATCGGGATATAATTGATGTTCTTGTCATTATCACAAATATCCATACATTTCCGCCTAACCATGCGATTTACTAAATTATAATACAAAATTTTCTGACGCACACTTTGTACGACTAGACTCAGCATTCCGAATTACATATTTATCTAGTATATGATCTGCTTTCTATGTTAGTAGTAATCACGTGTGTATACACTATGCGTCTGCAAACACGTGACATGTCTATTTTGGATGTGGTCCAAAGTTATGGTTTTTTATTTGCAAATATTTAAAAACAGAAACTCGAGTATTTGATTCAATTTGGTCCACTAATAATGGTGACAATGGTTTTATCAATCGAAACAAGTGTAGTCTTTTGTTTGAATATGGTTTAAGCCTAATATATACTTGATTTTGACGTGTCGAATGGAAACAGACATTAGCTTTTAAGTTTTCAGAAGAATGGTGAGCAACATGTGTGTGTTCGGCTATCCCACACCTCGTCCAGCGCTCCAATGCATATATTAAATCATATTACTAAGTCACAATGTGATGGACACAAACAAGTTCACTTACGTCAATAACCATTTTAATGATATATCCAACTGATGTTCACAATTCACGTTCCAGATTAGGGCACATGGCGAGTGTTGATATACTTTAACCCATTTCATGCTGGGGATTCCCCATTTTGCTGATAGAAAAATCTGATTAGTTTTCCCGTATCTCCCTAAAAGTATATGGTGTGGCCACCATTTCAACCGTCTCATCGAGACGGTTCAAATGAGTGGTCGCAACATATAATTTCGATGAGAAATGAGTAAAACAATGCAGATTTGTTTTTTAGAAATTTCTATACCCATATATGGGTATTCCACATGAAATGGGTTAACAACCTCCAAAACCATTTCCTAATGCTACGATATGTTAACACTATTGCCAAGCAATTACCTACATGTGTCCATTTGTTCTGCAATTTGAGCTGCTTGCTGGTCTAATGTTGCATCACTGATTATTACAGAAACGTCACAGAACTGATACTCATGGACAATTATAATGAATATAAACATTACTTTCTGAACATTTACGTATCGGGGATATACGTATTTAAAAGTCAACTAATACTGGCTGAAGGACTTCTGGCCATCATCCAGTATCGCTGGACGTTTAAAACTGAATACCCAGATAACTAAGCTATAATTTGTTCCGATACAGAGAATGATGCAATTAACATGTTCTTACAATGGACATAACATGTTTGACACTACATACCCATATATAAAAGTATGGAACGTCAAATATACATGAACTCATATAAGTATTGCTAGCTCTAAATAGCATTCAATATTTACAACTAGCTTCAAATGATTTCAAGTTAGATAATCTTCAAATGATTTGGAGCGAGCTCTCAATAGTTAATACTAGCTCTATTGATTTAGAGCTAGCATCAATTATTTTAGTTTATGTAGATTTGGTGTTCGTTCCTGGAACACCAAATCTACATAAACTCAAGTAATTTCTGCAAACTCTTACTAATTACAGCTAGCATTGAATATTCAGAGCTAGTTCCAAATGATTTAGATCTAGCTAGTCAAATAATTTGGAGCTAGTTCTAAATATTAAATGCTAGCTCTAATTATTTTGAGCTGGTATTAATTATTTGAGTCTATGTACTACATAGAAGAGTTGCCGTTTTCAATTTAAGTTTTAGACAGAGATCTGCAACACCGGTTCATGAAGAAATAGTTTATAGTCGCATATGTATGTCTTTCGAACCAATTTCTGAATATATACAACATTGAAAAAATATAGATGCAGTCAGGGGTTGACCGATGTTCCAATACATTTCCATATCTCCGATAGGTAGACGTATTTGTACATGATTATTTTCTTCTCCCAATATATCTGCGGCCGCCTGATTGCAAAATAATTTGTGATACGTATTTTACTTGATTGAAGAGTACAATCGGATGAAACTAATACTAAATGGTATATAATTTAGCTAATTGATGGTTTCTGATTGCAATGAATAGTCTTTATTATACTCTTGCAAATGATTTGCATGGGTTTCGCTGTGAGAGAAAATCCGTAATCAAATCTTTACAAATAATACACCGTGAAGAGAACACCCGTAATTGCGCGCCTGTTTTCTTGGAAACCACGAGCTACCACGCAAAATGTTTAATTTTTATTACAGTTGAAAACATTCCAAACATGCACTCAAATATATATGGCTCATAGAAACAGCTGCGTAATTTGGATTTCAAAAAGTTTACATGACGTCACATTTGACGTCACACAACGTAACGTCAAAACGCGGGAAAATACGTCATTATATAACTATACATGCGCACATCACAATTCATTCATTATAATCTCAGAAATAAACCAAATGTGCACATATATCCGCCGTGGAAGTGTAATAAATAGGATATTCCATTGTACATGTTTGAATAGCGGAAATAATACACTCGGTTCGTCGGCGTCCGTGCAAGCAACTCGTTCGCTACGCTCACTCGTTGCTTACGCGGAAGCCGACGCACACTCGTGTATTATCTCCCGCTATTAAAATTGTACGATGGAATATCCTCTATATATTCGTTTATAATGTGAGTCAACTAACTACCTTTTGACGTTCAAGCGCTGTGGTGCACGAACACGTACATGTACAATGAAACCTCTCTAAACTGGACACCCTGGGAGGTTTCACTGTATATCAGGCATTTGATCATTCTGATCCATAGCTGTGTGCTATGCGATCATGAACGGACGTTATCACCTGAGATAAATGACCCAGAAACTCATCAAAATAAAGATCACAGATATTGTCTTTGTGTCCGGTTTAGAGAGGTTCCACAGTATATACAACGTTTAGGCAGGCAACCATTTCCCTTTCAATTAATTGTAGTGCTAGGTTAGCCTCCGATTGGGACTCGATTGAAAAAAGAGACATTCCAGCAGCTGCACAAATTACGGATACTGATCAAATTGTACCTTCAGTAGTTACAAAATTAGAATGACGATCTACTATTTGGCCGGTATTTCAGTGACTGAATGCCGAACGACGTAGGTCCAGATCAGACTGAGCGACAGCTACACTGGTCACATACATCGTTCTGTACATTTGATTCATGTACATTTTAGAATTAGTATCATCATCAAGTGTTATCGTTAATATATTAATTGTATTTTATTAAGTGTCGCTTCGTGTCTCTCTACCATCAAATGAACATCTGCTGCAATACATCACTTCCAATAATTATTTGTGGCTGTGACTTGAGACATGGGGCTTATGGGTCTCGCGACCAATCTATATGCATGTCAGACTGTGCAGTCTGCTACACAGTCTGATCAGGATCTGCACTAATCGCAATTCAATTACTGAAACACATGATATGCTTCTAACAAGCAATATGTATAAGTTATTGTTCACATATTTGATTTTTAAGAAATTAAATGCAAGGGAGCGCTAGCGACCGCAACATTTATTTCCTGAAAAAATCAAATATGTGAACAATAAGTGACTTATAGTTCAGCCAAGTGTACAATGCATTCATATCCAACTTTCGCGGCCACATTACCTGGACAAAATCCATAGTGAACACATGGTCAATTTCAACTGATCACTACGTGATGGTCACTCGGCAATTTCCGTGATATCGGCTTTTTCCGTTATCTCTCGGAAATCTACAGGTGTCACGTGATGTATACAATTTTATCGATTTGTAAATCGATAATACATGTACATGTAGTGTGGCGAGTCCACCATTGACCACTGTGATATTCGATTTAACGTGTCAGGTTAACATGTATCTCTCTTCCAGAACATGTTTATTTTATTGAAAATGACATTTATGACCACGTGAAAATGATTTCCAAAGTTAAATATGTTTTCCGTAAATGACATCGCATATATTTTATACCAAATGTGGAATTAAATATTCTTCCTTTGTACAAATGAAGTTCAAGGAAGATTAGTTTGCAGTAAATAATTTGCGAGGATTCTGCTTAGTTCCCTGTAAATAAAAACAATACATTTCCATTTATTGACAATTTTGTAATTTGTGACACTTTCACCAATACTAGTTTCGATAATCGGTGGAAATCTCGTTAATATTGACGTGAAATCAAGAGAAAACATTGCAACGATACAAATAGTTACAACCAGCGTAAGTAATTTTGTAAACTAACTTAGTCTGACCAAGAGTTATAATTCCCGTGTATGTAAAAAGGGAATTACGTTAATTATTTCTAACTATATCAAATAAAAATGAAATTATATTAAGTATTGCAAGTTGCAATTATGTCAAAGATAATCAAATAAGACAAAGTCTATGCTGAAATTATAAATCAGTAGAACATGTTTGCCGTACAACAAATTTAAGAGAACACTTGTATTAGGGTCTCATAATTTAACGTTGCACACATATTGTAATAAAACAGATCAATATAGGCCAGTTGAGCATTATCATCCTTATGAACGTGAATTGCACTATTATCAATGGAATTACAAGGTTATTCACAAAAATAGCATTAATAATATGTCAGTTGTTATAGGTGTATACTATGATCAGACTGCGCGGATGTATACCTTATATGCGGGTATGCTATTTTCTAATCGATTTTTAAAATGTGTACGTGTATGAGTCTGATCGGGGCTTACACTGTTCATTAATCATTATGTAGCCTGCACTATAGGTAAATAATTACAGATGACCGATGTACTCGTTATATATATTCTCAGACTGGCGAACTTTTTTTAACTTAATATTTCGGGCAATATACATGTAGCCTAATTCAAGGAGGTTTAGCTTAGTATGCAGTAAATAATTCACGATGATTCTGCTTAATTCCCTGGAAATAAAAACAACAAATTTCCATTTATTGACAATTTTATAATTTGTGACACATTCACCAATATTATTTTCGATAATCTGTATAAATCCCATTAATATTGCCATCAAATCAAGAGAAAACATGCAACGATACAAATAGTTACAACCAGCGTAAGTATGTATGTATGTATAAATTTGTAGACTAACGTAGTCTGACCAAGATTTATAATTCCCGGGTACGTAAAAGGGAATTACGTTAATTATTTCTAAACATATCAAATAAAGATGAAATTATATTAAGTATTACAAGTTTATCGCAAAGATAATCAAATAAGACAAAGTATATGCTGAAATTACAAATCAGTATGTCAGTTGCTATAGGTGTATACTACGATCAGACTGCGCGGATGCAGACCGTATATGCGTGTATGCTGTTTTTTAATCGATTTTTAAAATGTGTACGTGTATGAGTCTGATCTGGGCTTACTCTGTTCATTAATCATTATGAACCTGCACTATACAGAACAGAAGAGAACATATCCTTTATTTGGCAATGATCTCAGACCACTTAGTGGTATATGAGTGCATACATGTACAAGCATAATTTATTATGAACAACAACAACAGCATGGCGAGAGTTATGTGGAAGTACTGTACTCGGTCTAATTTATCAGCGAACTTGTTTGCAGGCAAATTTAGTTAAATAGTCAACATCTATATATTTTGCAATGATTCGGCTTGATGGTATTTATCAGTAGCGAGTATTGACTGGGAGAAATTCATCAAGCATTATATGTAAAGGAACGTGGTCATTAAGCATGGATCCGAATCAGAACAATTTGTTTAAACATAGTTGGACAATAATTCCAATTCTTAGAAACTCATCTACGAGTTTATAGGAGTTAGATTTGGTAAAATTTAATGCTACGCCAAACATTTTACAATTAAATATACAAGCATATAGAAAACGGGTTGCAAGTATATTCGATTGCAAAAAAGACCCGCACATCCCTGTGTGTCTCAGTCTCCGGGAATATGGAGAACGAGACAGGGCATGTCAGGATGAATACACGGTGAATTGTAGTGGGACACACTCTCATCAGAGAGCGAAAATCGAAAGTTGGTGAGAGTATGTATGCCACTTAATACATAAGTTATTATACAGTTTCTCGTAAATTAGACATCGTAGTATGGGTGTGCCTGTATTGGTTGGATGCGGACCGCAAGCACAACGACAACTCGTATATTTGTGTATGCGGCCTTCACCCTCCACTAGCATGCATATCGTGCCGTTATTTACCATGCAAATATCATATCAATCCTTCATGCATATTGATAGGTGTGAACAATGTACATCTTGATTTACTAGTATGTGACTGAACAACAGTATAGTGTGTTTACTCATAATTGTCAGTAGTATAATATCTACAATTAGTGTAGCCCCGGATGAGATTGCTCAAAGTAAGCCATCCCAACAGGATCTGCACCACTTGTGAATGACTCTGTGATGTATGATTACTATTGAACTATAATACAATATAATAATGTACCGCAAATTACCGAGGAATTTAATGTGGAGATGTCACATTTCGAACAAAGTGAAAATGTGACGTTAGGTCGTGAAAAACAAAGATACTTCTATACATAATTACGGATATAAGTTGTTGGAATTTTGCAAATCGAACAGATGCACTTATTAAATGGACGTAGTGAACACAGTAGCTCTGGGTCTAGTACGTGCAACGGTGTGAGTATTGTTGATTATTTCATGTGTACTGAGAACCTATAAATGAACTATCAGTTTCCGAATATTGTCCCCTATTATCAGATATACATAATCCGGTTTCACCTGTAATAAAGATAAAATCGAATATTCTTACTAACACTAATATCAATGATATAAATACGTGTGATAATGTTAAAATAATTTATGGAATAGTGACAAATCGAGCGAATTTACAGACAACTTTGATAAACACACTCTAGATCATATACATAGCTATTTAATAGGACTAGAAACAAAACCACGTATATAACAGGAGGACATTGGCAATGCTGTATCAATAATTTGGTCATAAAACACGTACGTTAAAAGATAACAAAGAACCATATTTTCATTGGTTTGGTAGTCAATGTAGTACAGCTAGAAGTAAGTTTCATAATGCAAAACACTTATATAAATTGAGAAAAAACCCAACTAACAAATAAAAACTAAAGCGGGCGAGTAAAACTTATAAAGAAACTACACGAAAATACAACAACGAATTTAAACAGAAACAGACTAACCTACTAAAACGGCTTAAAAAGTCAAATCCTAGAAAATATTGGAAAATCGTAAATGGTACCAAGACGGAATCAATAGATGCCCCATTTTACATCACTTTATAATTGTTTCAAAGAAGTAAACTTTGCCGAAAATATAAATACTAATGCGGAAATTAATACCGAACATGAAATTTAAAATATAGAGGTTATTAATTAAGAAATAAACAGATCTATCATGCTTTTAGAATTGGAAACAATATGCAAAACACTTAAAATAATAAAGCAAATGGCGTAGATAAAATTGTAAACGAGCACATAAAGTCCACGCTCCCATTAATGGCAAATACCTACTTTAAATTGTTTAATATTATCATAGACTCAGGACGGGTACCAGACGCATGGACTGTCGGCATGATAAATCAAATTTATAAACACAAGGGCGATGTATCGAAACTAGAAAATTATAGGCCAATTACACTTGTCACCTGTATGGGGATTTTTTTTTACCGCAGTATTTAATAATAATAGATTGCAAACTTATGCAGAAAACAGTAATTTAATAAATGAATGTCAAACAGGAATTAGAAGAGGATTTCCGACTACTGATACTATGTTCATACTGTATAGTTTATTAGATATATTACGGTATCAGAAAAATAAATTATTTTGTGCATGTATATTGATCTAAAATAGGCATTTGATACGGCATGGAGATCTGGCTTATGGTACAAGCTGAGTAAATACAACATTAACTGGAAATGTTTCACTTTAATCAAAAACATATATAGCAATATTAAATCATGTGTAATTGTTAATGGCGACAAATCATCATATTTTCCATGTAATAAAGGCGTCCGGCAAGGGGAAAACTTGTCACCATTTATATTTTCATTGTACTTAATGATTTTAATGAAACACATATGTAAGAGGTATATAGTGTATACACCATCAGATATATTTTTTTATCTTAAATTATTCGTACTATTATCATGATTATACGCAGATGATACGGTAATATTAAGCGAATCAGCAGAAGATTTGCAAAATGCAAAATGCAATAAATGAATATGAAATATATTGTCATGAACGGAGACTAATTGTTAATTATAGTAAAACGAAGATAGTAGTGTTTTTGATAACCGGAGAAACAATAATTACGATTTGTTCTACCAAAATAATATCCTTGACATAGTCACCGAATATATAGAGAATACCAGGCTAGTGTCTTTTGATATCAAGTTTATCAGGCAAGGCTAGGAAACGCGTAGGAATTCCGAGGCTTGCAGAGGAATTCCTACCGTTGTTTCCGAGCCGAGCCTGATAAACTTGATATTAAAATACACTAGTCTGGTATTCTATTTATCAGGTAAAGTTTTATGCTCGAAAATTACTACAGATGACGTCGTAATCTATGGACAGAACGCGGACTTGTTTACGTTGCGTCATTACACTGACGTCATTCGGTAACGTCACGTGACGTCAACCGACCAATGGAACGTCAGTTTTCACTTTGTTGTAACCCGGATGTTGATATCAGGTCAATGCCTGATACAACAATATGTTATCAGCCATTACGTATTCGGTCAATACAGGGCAGGTTACCTGATAAAAAACGGTTCATTTACATCAACGAAAAAACATATAGCAGAACAAGGTACTAGAGCAATGTACAGTCTAATACAAAAGTCAAAGTCATTAAATTTACCTATAGATATACAGATAGAACTATTTCACAAACTTGTCAGACTAATACTAACATATGGAAGTGAGCTTTAGCGATTTGGAAACATATATGTAATAGAAAGGGTCCAGCTAAAATACTTAAAGATAGTATTAAATATGAAAATATGCACACCAAATGTTATGGTATATGGTGAAACTGGTGTAGTTCCAATATATGTAGATATTCAAACAAAAATGTGTTCTTTTTGGGCAAGACTAAATAATTCAAATGATAGAAAAGTAGCATCAATACTTTATACTATTATACACAATTTTTACAGAAATACGACAAATAACAAAGAACGAAAATTTAAATGGATTACAGCAGTACTAAAAATGTCAACGACTTGAAAAAGCTATGTAAATTTATACATATAATTACGTTTACGTACGACTAGCATATGTTCATATTACCTTTTGAACTTAATTGTGGTCAGATATAATACTTTATACAATAACTAGTTACTTGAAAATATAATTCAAGTACAAACATGATAAATTCACCTTACTCGTTGGACGTACCTGTATGTGGTGCAGCATGACGACATATAACACATCTTGCCGATAGTCAGTCACTATAGGAACTAATTAGTTAAAATGATATATATATATATTGCATAATTGACAAATTGTCATCTAATCAAAGAACAGAAAGTGTGCAGTACAATAATAATATTGGGACAGGAGCATAATTATATCTTACAGCAGGAGACTCTGGTTACATGTATGTATATATGTTAATACATTAAACAACCAGTATAAACAAGTAGGTTTTATTAACCCATTCAACATTAATTATCTGAATTGGACTGTTGTATGTTAATTGTCAACCGATCCACCATTACAAGATAGTTTTCAGACTAATCCAATTACAAAAAACGCGGCGGAGTTATTGCCTCACTCACGTTAGTGCAAAGTGAGACACAATAATTGTTGATGTACGTTCAAATGTTTCATATCTCGTGATATGTTAGTCCGATCATTCACCAAACTTCACCAACAGCTTCCTCACATTGATGGCTGTCAATTGGGTGACATTGGCCTCCACCTTTTTGGATGAGACATTTGCCGGTGTCTGATCGCTTTGTTTTGTGTCTATATATGTCATATGTACATAGAATGCGAAACAATCGATTAATCCCAGAAATCCTCGGCCAACATGTATAGAAAACTGGTTGCTGTTACGTTAGCAACGTCTTCTTTGAAGAAAACATTACATGCGAAACAGGAGTTACCCATACGAAACTCCCGATTGAAGCCAAATTTCCTGATTTTAGAACTATACTCTTTGGTAGGAACTTTCAATTTATGACAGGAATAGCTGGAACGACAGTGTTCATGGAAGATGATATGGTACATGTAACAGAGTCTGATGAGGACACTACATAGCTATGTTACTGTTATCATATCGTGGTGTTCATTTTGACTTTTGACTTGGACAATTCGAATACCAGTAGGCAACTGGTTTACCTGTGCAAATTCTCTGCTCCATTTGTGATGTTGAATTTAACATTAGTATGAATAGACATGCTTTGCTTTTACCATGACAGTAACATAGTGCACTAGAACAGTCCAAATTACGTAGTGCTACACATATCAAATGTCAAAGCGAAAGTTCAAGTCAATTCCACTATACTATAAATGCACATGTAAGTATGACTGCATGAAATTCAAATACGTTTACCCCGGCTGGTTTGAGCGTGCCTAGTTCGTGATTCCAGACATATTATCATTTGTTTATGTGTATTGCCGTGCTGTTATCGACGCCGGGACACAGTGGCAATATGTCAATTATTTGATATTGTATATCTGTGTAGGTACAATGTATGTAATTCTAGAGTGACGTGAAGTGCAACTGGTGTATCTCTCGCGTTCAGTGTCGCCAATGTGTTGAGTTATTTGATGTTTCGGTGAGACTGTTGTACCGAGCTCCATTGAATAAGGTGTCATTCCGTAAGCTCATGGGCTTCAACTATGTGGTTAAGATTCCGTGAGTGATGCCAAGTGTGGTGCATTCACGCAGAAAGTGCACATGTTTTTGTACCTTGATACATCTGGTAAGACGTCTACTGGCTTTAATGAATATGTGTAGGGTGTCATCGGGAAGCTGTAAAGTCTTCATGCCCGTTTCAATGCCTCGCTAGGTCGAGGACATTGTTGGTTGTCGCAGACCTGGATACTATTGTGAGTATAGGCCTCTTTACAATACTATCATACAACTGACGAGTTCATGTCAATAGCTTAAACAGTAGTGTTGGTGGAATCAACTGCAGAACGATACCAACATTCGTTTGCTCAATTAGGTTGCCGCTAGTGTTCGGAAAATTCCATTTTCCATAGACGGTGCTACTGCTTTAGATGAACATGGAAGGAATAGTTCGATCATATAAACCAAACAGGAACACTGAATATGTGTAAAAGTAGGTTGCATTAGACGCTGCTTCCTATTGTATCGTATGCGTATATACATGCGTTACTTTATATTAGTTTGTTGCATTTCGTATAAACTTCTTAACTATTACTTGTACACGCATACCAAAACAGGCAGTACAGGTATTCATTGCTGCATAACAAATCCAATAAACGCATCAGAAAACGTTAAAATGAAACTTATTTTCATTCGAATGTAGCATGTAGCAACATGTATGTGCTGCATTTACGACACGTGCTAGCAATTTCTAATAAATGTGAAACGTTACTATGCAATTACCTTTATTTCCTTCACAGATTCAATGCATTTAATTAGTCCGGTTATATTTCACAGAAAAGAATTACAAATATGACACATAATTAGTGTTTCAAATGGTATAATTGTACTGTTACTTGGAATGTTTCCAAAACAATACTATTGGATTACTATGTAGCGATAGCTAATAAATAATAAAAACAGGAATGACAGATACTGGAGGTCCTGGTGAGTTGGCTCGTTCCTCACAGGCTGAGCTGGATCTACAGGTGTTGTTAGGTTTATATATACATGTACACATGTACAATAGTGTACATTACAGTGTCGTCTGTTGTCGAGTTTACACTTCACGTTGGCGTTTGTTTCAAACACGTTTGGCTCACGTTCGCGCTACGTTTGCCAGAAAACCAGATTTCGATGTTTCTGTACGTTTCCCTACTTTATCTACACTGCGCATCTTCAGTGATACAAACACGGTGAAGCGTTTCCGACGAAATCAGAAACGATAAACTGTTTTTGTATTACTGCGCATGGGAAACATGTTTGCTTTTTTGTTTCAATGCGATTGAATTGTACTTCATGAAACGATTAGAAAAATATAAAACGGAAACCTCGTTTTCAGATGTCTGCAAACGGGAATACATCGATTGTACAGTGAAACCTCTCTAAACCGGACGCCCTGTGAGGTTCACAGGGAGTCCGGTTTAGAGATGTTCCACTGTAAATCAGGCATATATCTATTCTGGAGCATACTTACTTATTTTGCAATCATGAACACGCATTATTATCTGAGATGCGTTGCCAAGAAACCTCTCAAAATGAGATCACATATATTATCTCGGTGTCCGGTTTAGAGAGGTTCCACTGTATTGGCTAATAGGATCTCCGACCACATGCACACTGTTCTGAAATTTAGAATTGTACTACTCATCTACTATTGGTAGGTATGGTTTACGCATGCGCTTGGTCGATTAATAACTATCCAATGGCATTTGCGTGATCGATTGTCATGACAACTCACGATATCATTCCAAATATGCACTATTTTAGACAAGTTTGCGGTGTGTTGAGATATACGTGAACAGTTGGAAGATATACAAGGTGTATGATCACGTGGTACTAACAACAACAACAAGTACCGATTCAAAGTACGTATTCTTTTATAGTGTCCTTATTACGTATCGGATTTTGATGAAATATGGCGCATCAAACGCGTCTTGTTAAGCTGCATTTTGGTGGTCTCTGTATTTTCGCCCAAACTTCTGTCGTTTTTGCGAAGAATCGATTTCCGTGTCTCCGACACGGAAATCGATTAATCGCAAAAACGACATAAGACTGTGCCAAACTCCATAGACCACCAAATGCAACTCATGAAGACGCGTTTGCTGTTCCATATTTCATTAAAATCCGTTGCATATTAAGAAAAATATCAAATAATACTTACTTTGGAGTGGGCGACATTGTTGTTGTTGTAACCACGTGATCATGCCCCTTGATATAGTTATTATTTATCTTTGACGAATTTATTGGAACATGTTAAAGGTCTCGGACGATATCTCAGATATTAAACACGTGTTGTTTTACTTCATACACTGCAATCACATACCAATTGTATGTTGTGAAATGTTCATGTAATGCAGTGGAACCTCTCTAAACCGGACACATAGAAATGGTGTTCGGCTTAATTTCGATATTTTCATTGCCCTTTATTTCCGGTGTTAATGTCTGTTTCATGATCACAAACCACTCACGCGTGTCTTGAAGTAGTCATCTCCCTGTTTTACAGTGGAACCTCTCTAAACCTGATACCCTGGGTACCTCCCAGGGTCTCCGGTTTAGAGAGGTTCCACTGTACTATATTTAGAAAGACATTTCCATTAGAAATATTAGTTTCACGAAATGTAATTAGTAACCCTCGATTGCATAAAAAAAACATTTGCAACACTAGCTATTTTTCTGTATGACAAATAGTTATTTTAAATAATCGAAATTTATATTCAGGCGACTGGTATGCACAATTGGAATCAGACATACGATGCAAATATATAATTAAACTATGTTTTACTAATGTATTTCATCACTATCTGCGCTTATTTCACACACAGTTCCTTTATCAAGTCTCCAGAATGGATATGGAATTTCGCTGATTATCGTTTTAGCAACAATGAAGCATCCTCTGCAATTATCAATGTTAATGTAATTTAATGAATGTTCATTTTAATCGGTAAACCATCATGTAATATGATCTGGCGATGATGGTGTTTGCTACAACTGCATGTAATACTCCATGCTATATATGCATACGATTAATCTATTACTTTCATGCGGTGGGGCTGGGTGATTCCTGCGCGGTGAGAACCAGGGGGCCGTTTCACTAAACTTCGTACGACTAAAATATTCGTAATTGCAAAACTGTGATCGTCTGTAAAATTCACATTAACAATGTTTTCTTGTAAACAATTATTGGATCTACATTTATTGAGCATAGGCTGCATATGCAGCCTATGCTCAATAAATGGAAATCCATCAATTGAAATTTACAGACGATCTTAAATTTGCACTTACGAACATTTTAGTCGTAGGAAGTTTAATGAAACGGGCCCCAGGGTCCCGTTTCACTAAACTTCTTACGACTAAAATGTTCGTAACTGCAAATTTACAACTGTCTGGAAATGCAAATTTATGGATTTACATTTATTGAGCATAGGCTGCATATGCAGCCTATGCTCAATACATGTAGATCCAATAATTGTTTACAAGAAAACAGTGTTAATGTGCAATTTACTGACTATCATAATTTTGCACTTACGAACATGTTTGTCGTACGAAGTTTGGTGAAACGGGCCCTTGTTACCAGATTAGGTTATTCTAATTTGAATGGCTTACAATATGTGTTTTATGTACATATTCATTGCTAATTTAGTGTTGTCCCTTCATATGTGCAGGTGAAATATGGTATTCGACCCTGCTTACGCGGATTGAAATTACCTTGGTTATTGACAGGCGGCTACTGCCATTAAATAAACTTAATTTATACGCAGCCGCATATTTTTGTATTATACCACTTGGCAGATGAGGTCTTAGTTCAAATATTTCACAGGTTGTATGTGTCATACCAACGATTGCCTTACACAATACATACATATGCTCATCATCAGTATTGTTATTGCCTTGATGACTGTAGCTAAAATACAGAACCGTGACATAAGGAGAATGGAGACGTTACGTTTCACGTCAGTTGCGGCTCTGATCCTACCCTGCCTTTTCAACGTCGTGGCCGTAGATTTTAAGCTCGGCATTTTGACATTCACGGGCCATGAACCATGTTGTCATGCATTTTCGGGAGAGCTGGCGCACGGAGCCATCAATATTGCCATGGATCATCTTGTGGAAGACGGTGTTCTACAACACAACAACTTCAGGTAATGCAAACTTGTGTATATCAACATTATTATGTAAACTGTGCTCCATATCTTGGCAAGACTCGATGTTTGTACGCAAGTCATACATATAATTCCAGCACAAAAATATTTACACAATTCCCTAACATTTGATTGGCCCGTAGCAAGTCTATGTCCAAAATGTATATCCCAGTAAACTCCCATGCCGAACTACTTTCCGTAACCGTCAGGCGCAGTTAAAATAATTCTTAAGAAAACGGAAGATAAACACATTTTCTTGATAAATTTATTTCAAATGCTGGAATTATAAGGAATGAATGGCCTTTTTGTGGAATTTATCGGGGATATAAACTTGGAAAAGTCGCGGGAATACTGGACGAGGCCTTAAAAAATTACATTTTTCGAAAAAAAATCAAAAAATAATTTTGTTTTGATTTTTTTTTGAAGATTGTAATTTTTTATCGCTTCGTCCAGTATTCCCGCGACTTTTCCAAGTTTATACCCAGATAAATTACACAAAAAGGCCATTAATTCCTATAATAACATCCCTTGGTAAATTGTTATGAAGGTTACCATCGCGTTCCCCGTATAGATATAGGAAACGGGATAGGCGAGGCTCAGGAAACGGGATAGGCGAGGCTCTGCCGAGCACATCCCGTTTCTGTGCCGCGCCAGATATGTTTTCCCATTCACGGCACTAACCTACTATTCTATTTATCCCGTCAACACCTACAAATAGCTTTAAAATGCATTAAAAATAACCCCAGCCACCGCAAATATTCATACGCAGTGATTAGGTCGTACATGTATTGACAGGATATCAAAAATGTTTCACGGTACCGTGTCTCACGGCACATACGCACTGTGTTGACGGGATAAATGTCTTATACATTGTACCATACATGAAAGATGCTACAATGCTGTATATATGGACACATCCACGTGAATATATTAATAGCAATTATTATACCCACTTTTTTGGGAAAAAATGGGTATATTGTTTTCGTCACGAGTGTCCGTCCGTCCGTACGTCCGTACGTCCGTCACGTTTCTTGTAACTCGAAAAACTTTTTCACCTTCATACCTACGCGCCTGATATTTGGTATGTAGCTTCGTTATCATGTGCAGATGCGCAAAGTGAATTCGGATTTTTCATCCGACCCTCCATCATGGATTATCTCCCCCTTTCGGACTCAGAATTTCCCATTTTTTCCTTGTAACTCGAAAAGCTTTTTCACCTTAATGCCTATGCGCCTGATATTTGGTATGTACCTTCGTTATCATGTGCAGATGCGCAAAGTGAATTCGGATTTTTCATCCAACCCTCCATCATCGATTATCTCCTCCTTTCGGACTCAGAATTTCCCATTTTTTCCTTGTAACACGAAAAACTTTTTCACCTTCATACCTACGCGCCTGATATTTGGTATGTAGCTTCGTTATCATGTGCAGATGCGCAAAGTGAATTCGGATTTTTCATCCGACCCTCCATCGTGGATTATCTCCCCCTTTCGGACTCAGAATTTCCCATTTTTTCCTTGTAACTCGAAAAACTTTTTCACCTTCATACCTACGCGCCTGATATTTGGTATGTAGCTTCGTTATCATGTGCAGATGCGCAAAGTGAATTCGGATTTTTCATCCAACCCTCCATCATGGATTATCTCCCCCTTTCGGACTCAGAATTTCCCTATTTTTCATTGTAAGTCGAAAAACTTTCTCACCTTAATACCGACATTTCTGATATTTGATATGTAGCTTCGTTATGATGCGCAAAGTGAATTCGGATTTTTGATCCGACCTTCCATCATGGATTATCTCCCCCTTTCGGACTCACAATTTCCCATTTTTTCCTTGTAACACGAAAAACTTTTTCACCTTCATACCTACGCGCCTCATATTTGGTATGTAGCTTCGTTATCATGTGCAGATGCGCAAAGTGAATTCGGATTTTTCATCCAACCCTCCATCATCGATTATCTCCTCCTTTCGGACTCAGAATTTCCCATTTTTTCCTTGTAACACGAAAAACTTTTTCACCTTCATACCTACGCGCCTGATATTTGGTATGTAGCTTCGTTATCATGTGCAGATGCGGAAAGTGAATTCGGATTTTTCATCCGACCCTCCATCATGGATTATCTCCCCCTTTCGGACTCAGAATTTCCCTATTTTTCATTGTAAGTCGAAAAACTTTCTCACCTTAATACCGACATTTCTGATATTTGATATGTAGCTTCGTTATGATGCGCAAAGTGAATTCGGATTTTTGATCCGACCTTCCATCATGGATTATCTCCCCCTTTCGGACTTAGAATTTCACTATTTTTCCTCGTAGGTCGAAAAGCTTTTTCACCTTAATACCTACGCGTCTGATATTTGGTTCGTAGCTTCGTTTTGATGTGCTGATGCGCAAAGTGAATTTGGATTTTTTATCCGACCCTCCATCATGGATTACCTCCCCCTTTCGGACTTAGCATTTGGGGAAAGTGGGTATATTGCGATGGCGCGTCATCGACTTTTTCTAGTTTCACCTAAATAATTGTTTTAATGTGCATGCATTTTCTTATTTTTAAGAAAAATTTCCAAGTACCGTATACTCTAATCTGATTCCACAAACTGGCGAACTAAAACATAGCCACGTGTGTGCCTACGGTACATACATACTGCATTCCTATATATATCTACTATCACAATAAACAGTTTACTATTTACAAGTTGATACCATATTGTGCATAATGAACGTTCTCGTGTTCATGATTTGTGTATGCAATTAAGATATAATGGCATATCATTGTAAATACATGCAAAGATGTGGCTGTCCTTGTGATAACTGTTACATATTTGCATGTTATCAATTTCAGGCGATATTGGTGGACATCTTGAATTGTTTCCATAATGTGACAATGCATCATAATAGTAATATGGTGATGACGTTATGTGTAATCATATAGAAATAATACAATGTTCATAGAGTTATTACATTTGCGCAAATATTGGATCCAATCGTGACTGTACTGAAAGGAATTGTTTCCAATGTTCCAGTATTATAGGGTTAACTGTATTGTAATTTTGAAATTTGCGGCGTATATCAGAAAATGATAGGACGGAAAATCTGTTTAATGGCGACGCGCTAGCGGAGCCATTAAACAGGTTTTCCGACCTATCATTTTATGATATACGCCGCAAATTTCAAAATTACAATGCGGTTAACCTATTTCTAATGCACTCCTTTACTACTGGCGTAGGAATACATATTGAAATAATTTGCGACCGTTCATCAACAATGATATACCTGTAATGTATGACCATCAGCAAATCAGATTGCGTGATATTTATAGAGTGCATTATATTGATATTTAACATTGTTTCAAATGACTAATTAAAAGGCATTTAAATACTTTACAGTATTCAATATCAGTATCAAGAGTAATACAGTCAGAACAACATACCATGATATTACTTTACATACCACACACATTCCAGCAGCCAATTTCTAGTGCTATGTGATCTGGAGCTACACTCGTCATAAATATCAAAAGCCCCATTTCTCCAGTCACGGTCACATATCTGTGCTGAATTGGCAATCTTCCCACATTATTGTTGTGCAGACATACAACCCCATTCAATCAGTCAATGAATCACCCCATGCTACACATTACATTGGACCATCTTCCAAAGCAAATGTGAAATGTGTCTGTGATTGGAGATATGGTGTTTATTGGTTTCGTGACATGTGTAACTCCTGATCAGATAGCACTCTCCTGTAGCCTGATAGCGATGTATATACACGTATCTTGTTAGAAGCATAATGAACCATTCATTGATGGAACGGCAAACATTGCAGGTCCTGATCAGACTGGGCGGATTCACAGGCTGATCTGGATCTCCATTGGTTGTTCACACCGCTTGTCAAGTATATCTTATATCGTACATCTTTGATACATTTCGAGTTTTGTTTCTGCATTTACACAGCACATGGGCAATGTATGGACACGGTGATGTGATAACACCGTTAGCATGGTTATATCACGTTAGTCCGTATGTACGATCGATAATCCACTCGCTAAAGCTCGCGGCTTATCTCCTCGTACATACGGACGAACCGTGGTCTAACTGTGGCATAATGCGCCCCATTCCTACTGACACGCCGATGCGTTATCAGCTGGGCTTATCACGAATAATATACATGTAACCATAGTTCCTACAGTGACTATCACATTATTTGTCGCCCGGGTGTCTCCGTGAAACCAAATATTCACGTTTAACACTCCTGATATTACCTTTAAACATATGAGACACGCCATGCCATTTTATACCTAAGAACATGTGCGATTTTTCATGAAATATATTTACAGAAACTGTGATATTTTCCGTACATGACGTCGAATGTTGACAAAATGTGCATAGCAAATGCGGAACAGCATTCCGCATTTGCTATGAACATTTCGTCATCTTTCGATGTAATTTACGGAAAATATCGTAAATTTGGTAATATTGTTATTGAGATACATGTATCGTAAAAATATATGTTACTATGTACAAAATCACATGGCGTGTATCATATGTAGAACATAATTTAAAATGTCCATGAATACATCGCGGATATTGCGTTTTAGCAACTCTGAAGCAATCGATCCGTACCATTGTCTTATTTTTAGATTTGATAAATTTTCAATATTCGTTGGAAATGGAGTGTTTAGTAACTCATTAAATAATAATTGGCTCGTTAAATATCTTATTAAATTACTCGGTTTACATGCACCACAGCATGTGACGTCGGTTTGAGAGACTCCCGTAAAACACCGTTGATCGTGAAACGTATGCAAAACATATTTAATTGTTTCTCAGGTTCAGGGTGGTTGGTAAACACAAATAAGAAAACATGATCTATCACAAAGCATCGTATTTTTACCAAAGGTCACATTTACGCTGGCAGCATCCAAACGGCAAGGACTCAACTTGTCATATTTCCATTGACTTGTCAACTCAATATTAGCTAGTTTCCTATGATTTTACATGTAATATACTGCGAATGTTAACCATAAGCACATGCCTAACTTGAATGTTGTAAAGCTATTTGTACACGATTGTGTTATGGATATTTGGCACTATATCCGAAATCACAAGCAACCAATAATCGGTTCCATTACACTATCCAGACGATTCCTTAGAACACTAGCACGCGTCTCTATTTACAGCGCCGTATGGCGGGACACAAGGACGGCGGCGAAAGGCGTAGGCACCGTCGTCGATTTTGTTAGAGACGACAAAGTGGACGTTGTGATCGGGTCACCACAATCAAGCGGTGGGTTGGCGAGTGTTTGTCGGTATTTACGGAAGAAAAGATATGCAATATAATAAAAAATGATAAAGAAAACAAATGCAACGAAAGCCCCATGAAAATAGTCAACAGGGAACCGTAGAAATATGGAACCATGCAATGTTCAAAAGCCAAGCAACACAATCAAGTACATACAGTCAGCAGTCAGGGTGCCGACATGGAACGGTCAGTGAACACTCTAGTTCACTGGGGCGATTAAGCGTTGTATGCCGGGCACCACCAACCTTCTCCCAATCACCAAGCGATTACAGTGAAACCTGTATAAACCGGACACCCTGGTGACTCCCAGGGTGTCCGGTAGAGACAGATTCCACTGTAATTTTGGAATACGAGCCCTCCAAGACATGTGTGTGTGCTTTTCAAACATGAACAGTCAATCAGATATAAATGTCAGTGACACCAATCCAGTTAAGGACACAAATGTGGTCTCGGGATCCGGTTTAGAAAGGTTCCACTGTATATAGATTAGCCGTCTTTCTTACGAATTCTGTAACTTGTTCTTTGTTACAAAATGTGTAAACTTGTTTAATAAATATCATATTAAATCATTATTCATGTCAGATCCTCTATGTATGGTATATGTATGTTTTATTCCAGTTGGAGCTGCGGCCGGTCACTTGACTTCGTACTGGAACATTCCCCAGATTTCCTGGGTCTCTACTAGCCACGTATTGACGGACAAAACGCTATACGCTACATACGTGCGGACATTGGGGCCTCTCAGTGCGGTCGGTGTCGGCGTCTACAGCTTGTTCAATCAATTCAACTGGAACAAGATTGCCATCATCCATATCAGCTACAGTACGTACATGTATTCGCCATTTGAGACACGCCATGTGATTTTGTACCTTCGGACATCTGTGTAATTTCATTAAATACGTTTACAGAATTTACAATATTTTTCATAAGTAAAGTCAAAAGTTGACAAATTTTTCGAGGACATACGGAATATAATTCCACATGTACTCTGAAAATGTTGTCAACTTTTGACGCCATATAAGGAAAATATTGTAACTTTTATAAACGTATTTCATGAAATTACGCAGAGGTCCGGAGGTCCAAAATCACATGGCTTGAAAATATATGCTCCTGATAGTTTGGGAGATAATTTAAATTACCAACTGGCTGACTGGTGAAACAGGTGATTGTAAACAACAATTAATGCCATATTTGTAAATGTACAACGTATCGATAGTTGATTCATTTTGATTGTCCACTCTTGCGCAACACAAGCATTTTAGTGTCCCCACAGGTCAGATGGTAGCGCGCTCAGTAAATGCATTCGACCTGTGTTCATTTTGTACGAGTTCAAGCCTCGGACAATTTTTTATCATTTTTTTTTTATTCAAAATTGATTCAACGTTTTCCCACATGTTAATGTATTATATATATATTATAGAAAAAGGGTCACTGTGACGTGTGTACTGGGATTACTATGTCACATACCACGCAGTCAGATCGGAACATTTTTCGTTGACAAATAATTTACTAAATACATCTTATATATCTATCAACGTGACACAAAATCAGGATTTAGACATATTCTAAAAGTGTTGCCTATATGTATTCATAGAAACAACAGTACGGGGGTGGGGTGGTAGGATGGGGGAGACCCCTGGCATGAAAGACACTCCTAAGTATGAAAACTGTGTTACTATTTCTATTTCGTAATTGTTATAATAAAATTAGAAATTTTCGGGAAGGCGGCTTTTCTAAACATCATCATTTTAATTTTCTTACTATTTACTGTAAGTTTGCATATTTGGAAATAATTGTATAATGTGTGTAACCCGTTTTGTAAATGCACTGCTGACGTTGCTAACATTGCGATGTCATCAGCATATAATAACAACAAAATATGCCAATGTGTATCCCATCTCTTCAGTTTAAATATAACTCATCTTCTTTATATACATTGCAAATATAAAGTGTGATAAACATTCCCCTTAACCCACCCCTAACATACATGTGAATTCTTCGCATAATATATAATACAATTTTAGATTTGATTTTATGTTATCATACATAGATTTTATTACACTTAGCATGTTGCCACTCACTCCTATGCGTATTAATCTATACCATATGTTTTCTCTTACAATATAATCGAATGCCTTCGTAAAGCGCAATATAGTTGTTTCCCTTCGTTAAGTAAATGGGTAATCATTCCATGTAGTATGAATATAATCAACAGTTGACATATGTTTCATAAGCCAGCTTGTGATTCAACAAAGACAAACTATTTCTCGGCCCACAGTGTGAGCCTACTGTTTAATATTCTTGAAAATAATTTTCCAATGGTACTAAGTAATGTAATTCCCCTATAGTGACCTATATCATTTACGTTACATTTTGTATGAAGTGGCCCTATATAACCTTCAGACCAGGCCTCCGGGAAATATCAATTTCTGAAAGTTGTATTAAACAGTTTGTGCAGAAATGGTCAAATTAGTATTTTTCTGTGAATAAGACATTCGTTTAAATACATATCTGGTCCCCCAGTCAGTCCATTTGATAACTGGGAAATTGATTGTAAAAGTTCTTCCTTAGAAATTTCCATATTCAATTCAGCGAACATGTTTGTTATCTCAGACTCAAAATTGACCTCATTAAAATGAATAATATCTTCATATGGTTGGAAAATATGGTCTTTTGGATGTTTATGACTTTCGAATATTGTACAAAAGAATCAGCATACATCGTATTTGATTTGTGTGAGCCTGCAGTTTCTTTCAACATTTGCCAGTACTGTTTGGTATTCTTTCGTTGAGCTTGTAATAACTTATTTGTTTTATAGTTTGCTTGCTCATACATGTATTTACGATGACGCTGCTTGTAATCACTCGTCGACTTTACTAGTTATGTTCGCGATTATAATGTGCATCATCCATTCAGATTATTACAAAAATATGCGTTTTGTTGATTCAGTATTTTCGTATAATTTGTATTTTACTGGATCCGCTATGTTTATATTTTGAGCTTTTATCGTTTTCTTTAAAATGAAGATTGGCAAACAGAGTCAAGCCGATTATTAAAACTAGAAACGGAGTTATCAATATCATTTTCGGACGACTCATTACTTAATGTTTGTGTTAGTCGATCGAGTTGCTCGGCAACACATGTGTGCTACATGTACATGATACTCGCCCGCACTGGTAGTCTTCGCGAGCGGTCAACAATGTATTCTCTGAGTATTAGACTGCGCTACTGTGACGACTGTAGCCAATTTCATGAACATTGCTAACTATACTTATCTTTCTAAGTACACTTTGAGGGAGAAATTTCAATTTAACCCTTTCATCCCTAAGTAACTGGAATGGATTTTGATATGTTAATTTAGCAACCAATTCGACCGACACAAAATGATTTTCAGACTAGACTAGTCCATTCATAAAAAGGGGGTATTTTTTTGTTTTCAAAAATATGAAAATTACTGGCAAAAAGTGCAGATTCTGATGAGACGGCTCGTTACGAGCCGGCTCATCTGGATCTGCACTGTTTGCGTAAACCGATATAGCGGGCTTTCTGGTTCAACGGGTTAATTCACCATTACCCCACGTGTTGAATGGCATTATTATACATTTTATATCGGACGTAAACTCCCACACTGAAATCAGGGGCGATAACCGTGTTTCCTTAAAATTTTAATGGACATTACTATTTATGCACTGTACTTATTTTTTGACTTGCAATGATCATACTTTATATGAAAATAGCTTGATACCGCCGCTCGTCACTATCAGTAAAATAAATATTACTAAATGATTATACCTGTATAGCGGGCACTCGTAATTATTAGAACTTGTGGACTTGTGGAATAGTGACACAATTATACACTTATTTAATTCCTATAAAGAACAGTTTGTACCTACTGAGTGGGCATGTACCTTTAAGGTTAAATTTATTAAATTTTATTATTCTGAATTTATTACATTATCACAGCCATTTCGGCTGTGATAATGTAATAAATTCAGTATAATAATCATGCATAGTATTAATCATCAAAATGTATGCAGTCGTTAGTTCTATATGAAATAATGCATTTGGAGGAAAATAAATGATTACTCCCTCAAAGTGTACTTAGCCAGATAAGTTTGCTTAGCAATTTTGGTGAAAACGGCTACTGATCAAATTACACCGGTGTGCTATATGATATGATACGCGCCCGCACTGGTAGTCTTGGTGAGTGGTGAACAGTGGAGTCTCTGATTAGACTGCGCTGACTGACCTGTCACTACACTGGTAACCGAAAGGTTCTCATGATGAGCCACGCATAATTGAGATCACCTTTACTCAATTACGAGACTGATATTCATGTCTCAATGGATTGAGTGCAACACATTGAATTTAATAGTTTCTGCACGCATATGCGACAATCCATGTAATTTTGCACCTATTGGTATTTTTTTTTATCGCAAATGCGGATTTATATTAGTTCCAAACATCTCGCGTCTCGTCGTAATTTGCTGAATATATCGTAAATTTTGTATAAATATTTTTCATGAGATATCTCACATAGGTACAAAATAATGTGGCGTGTCTCCTAAATCTATGCGTTGTAAGAAGGAATTAGATGTGTGCGACTTATACATGCCCCGATTAGGTTGATATTCCGAGATGTTTAAAGGCATTGATCTCATGCCTAGGAAAAAACTAGTTTAATTGTAGATTTGCATAATGTGTCTGAACCTAATTGTACATATACATGTAATTAAGCCGCTTGCTAAAACATTGGCGAACTTTTTCATTCATTCATTCAATCTATATGTCCCCCGTTAGGAGATTTTAAAAGAACATGTACATAACATGCAACGAGTATACAATACACACGGGAACGAATCACCCATCTACATGATACATGAATTAAGCACCACGAGAAGGGGTAGGCTATACAAGTACATTAAATCTATCATGTCTGGTACATAGATAGATGCAGGTACTAGTAGATCTGCCAATTATACATTAGTAGGTAAACATGGGATACGTTAAAATCGACCAGAACCATCTCGAGACGAATATGGTCCTAGCCCCACAGGGGACATGGATTTCTTTTTATTAATTCGTTCACACGAAATGACAATTCGTTCCCTCAACTTAACAATTCGTTCCCACGAATTAACAATTCGTTACACGAAAATACTATTCGTTCCCTCAATTTAACAATTCGTTCCCTCGAATTAACAATTAACAATTCGTTTCCAACGAATTGTTAATTGTTAATTCGAGGGAACGAATTGTTATTTTGTGGGAACGAATTGTTAAATTAAGGGAACGTGGGAACGAATTGTTAATTCGTTGGAACGACTTGTTAAATTGAGGCAACGAATTGTTATTTCGTGGGAACGAATCGTTATTTCGTTGGAACGAATTGTTATTTCGTGGGAACGAATTAATAAAAAAAGATTTCTACGTCCCCTGTGGGGCTCCGTAGATATCAGCTAAGTACCGCATACAAACTAGTGACTATGACTAACTATTCACCATTAACAAACATGTGCGAGCAGTGCAGATCGTGCTAACGTCAGGCTTTTGAAGCGTATCAAATAGTGTTGACATTTAGCTGAAGTGTCTTTTAACGACATACGGCTATACCTGAAAACATAGGACGCACAATGTTTGCGACCATGTTGTATCAGTCCATTCACCACATATTGTATATCTGAGACATCATCTGAGACATCGTTACTTTAAACGAGCTCATTAAATTATGAATTTTACGGATGCATGATGCGTATACTGATTATATATGGCTGCGACTGGATAGATGGGGTTTATGGTATTTTGGACACACGTAGACGTAGACCATGCTGCACGTCAGGGCAGGCTGATCAGGGTCTACCATGTTCGTTATTTAGTAAGGGCAACATATGTACTACAGTAATGTTCGGTACACACGTACTCAGTGTGCAATGAGACGAGAAGTAAGACTACATGCGGAATATAATGACACCATTTGCGGAAACTATTTAACATTTTGCAAACGTATTTCATGAAATTACGCAGATGTCTGAAGATACACAATGCCATGGCGTGTCTCATATGTCTTTGACTATTGTCACACATGCGGATAATTGTCTCATTTTCAAGTCAGCGTTCGATGAGTAATCAGAACGTCGAGCAAACTGCACACGCTACATCTAACTTCACGTTCCAGCAATCTGGAGTAGAGATACAGACCATTAGTGACATTCTTCCTTATTCTACCAGATCCATAATTGCATGTACCAACCAATTTAACAAAGTGGAAACTGAATGTACTCTCTACATGCCTATGCAATACTACTCAGTGAAGACAAGACAAAACTAGCGTTCGAATGTTATCTGTTTTTCAATAACCAGTTGTTTCATTATTTTTTCGGGTCGCTCATAGGATCATACCATTATGTTCAGGAAACGATGCAAATCCACAGTTAAATGCTCTTGTACCAGATGTTTTCATATCTGAGTCCCATTGACTGCAGAAATGTGGCTAAAGTCCATAAAGGCCATACGCCACATTTCTCCAGTCTCAGCCCCATGTCCGTGTGTGTCCTTTGTGACATACCCATTAGATATCAGGCCGCAGAAATGCACAAGCTAATCGGGATCAAGACCGGTCCCAAGGTCATAGAGTAGCATTTCTCCACTCAGTGTCACATTTTTGTGTTGACCAGTAGCCTATTTAACCAAAATTGCAAAGTATACTTATCTAGCAAAGTATACTTTGAGGGAGAAATTTTCAATTTAAGGACAAATTTATTAGTTTTTATTATACTGAATTTATTACATTATCACAGCCATTTTGGCTGTGATAATGTAATAAATTCAGTATAATAATTCTGCATACTTTTAATCATCAAATATGCAGTCGGTAGTTCTATATGAAACAATGCATTTCTGGAAAAATAAATGATTACTCCCTCAAAGTATACTTTGCTAGATATGTATACTTTGCAATGTTGATGATATCGGCTACAGGTGTCTGTCAGTTCGCGGTGGACGGGATACGGAAATGGTTCTACGGCAGCACGATCACTATCATGCAGACGATCACATACACGGACAAAGCCGTCTCCGTCAGTCAGATGGACAGTTACCTGAACCTGGTGAAGAAGTCCAGTAGAAGTAAGTTGGAAATGTATCAAATATATCGTTCTTTCTCACCACTGTTACCACTTTCGCACCACTTTCTCACCACTGTTACCACTTTGCCGAAACGGACTCACTCCATGCTGGATTGAATAATTGTGTAGAATAAGCGATAAGGCGTCGAAGAGGTCATTAGAATAAGCGGTCTCACTCCATGAGAGACTGAAGAGGTCAATAGAATAAGCGGTCTCACTCCATGAGAGACTGACGAGGCATATAGAATAAGCGGTCTCACTCCATGAGAGACTGAAGAGGTATATAGAATAAGCGGTCTCACTCCATGAGAGACTGAAGAGGTATATATAATAAGCGGTCTCACTCCATGAGAGACTGAAGAGGTCTATATAATAACCGGTCTCATTCCATGAGAGACTGAAGATATACATATAATAAGCGGTCTCACTCCTTGAGAGACTGAAGACTTATATAGAATAAGCGGTCTCACTCCATGAGAGACTGAAAATATATATAGAATAAGCGGTCTCACTCCATGAGAGACTGAAGAGTTAAATAGAATAAGCGGTCTCACTCCATGAGAGACTGAAGAGATCTATATAATAAGCGGTCTCACTCCATGAGAGACTGAAGAGGTCAATAGAATAAGCGGTCTCACTCCATGAGAGACTGAAGAGGTATATAGAATAAGCGGTCTCACTCCATGAGAGACTGAAGATATATATATATAGAATAAGCGGTCTCACTCCATGAGAGACTGAAGAGTTAAATAGAATAAGCGGTCTCACTCCATGAGAGACTGAAGAGGTCTATATAATAAGCGGTCTCACTCCATGAGAGACTGAAGAGGTCAATAGAATAAGCGGTCTCACTCCATGAGAGACTGAAGAGGTATATAGAATAAGCGGTCTCACTCCATGAGAGACTGAAGATATATATATAATAAGCGGTCTCACTCCATGAGAGACTGACGAGATATATAGAATAATCGGTCTCACTCCATGAGAGACTGAAGAGGTATATATAATAAGCAGTCTCACTCCATGAGAGACTGAAGAGGTCTATATAATAAGCAGTCTCACTCCATGAGAGACTGAATATATATATATATTAAGCGGTCTCACTCCATGAGAGACTGAAGAGTTATATAGAATAAGCGGTCTCACTCCATGAGAGACTGCATATATATATATAATAAGTGGTCTCACTCCATGACATACTGAAGATATATATAGAATAAGCGGTCTCACTACATGAGAGACTGAAGAGTTATATAGAATAAGCTGTCTCACTCCATGAGAGACTGAAGATATATATATAATAAGCGGTCTCACTCCATGAGAGACTGAAGATATATATATAATAAGCGGTCTCACTCCATGAGAGACTGACGAGGTCTATATAATAAGCGATCTCACTCCATGAGAGACTGACGAGGTCTATAGAATAAGCGGGCTAATTCCATGAGAGACTGCAGAGATCTATATAATAAGCGGTCTCACTCCATGAGAGACTGACGAGGTATATATAATAAGCGGTCTCGCTCCATGAGAGACTGAAAAGGTCTATATAATAAGCGGTCTCACTCCATGAGAGAATAAGCGGTCTCGCTCCATGAGAGACTCACGAGGTATATAGAATAAGCGGTCTCACTCCATGAGAGACTGACGAGGTCTATAGAATAAGCGGGCTAATTCCACGAGAGACTGCAGAGATCTATAGAATAAGCGGTCTTACTCCACGAGAGACTGAAGTGGTATGTAGAATAAGCGGCCTCGATCCATGAGGTATGTAGAATAAGCGGGATAACTCCATTAGGGATACAAGAGATCGTTGAAAGAAAGGAAGATTCCAATGGTGCGAATTCGCAAGTTGGTATTGACCAACACAATATATGGTGCCTAATCGATGGTGGTGCAGGTGGGAGCATACGATGGGTAATTTAACGATCGGGATTCATCCTTACCGGAATCACGACCGGAGACCTGGTTTGGTCCTCATTTATTTATTTGCTTTTCTTGTATGTGAGAGTTGAATGTGGTTATACCCCTCATATGATTACTATGATTATTCGTAATCTTATTACTTTTTGGGGAAGGAACCAAGTGGCTTTGGTGCGGTATGGACCTGGCAACAGGTCTGGTTATTCTAATTTCGGGGCTGAATTTATATTTCTTTCGATGTAAATATTCCGTTCTAATTTTGGGATTCCCGCCCCCAAGTACGGAATCGAACCCGTTGGCCCAGCCTTAAATTACCTTAGCTGTTGATAGGCCATTCAACACCAACAAACAAAACATAATTAATATACTATTAACCATCTAGATTGCTTACATGCATCTACATACATACATACCGGTGGTTCGAATGTATGCGTGTCATAATTCATGTGTTTGGGACCAAATCTGATGTAAAGCTACTAGTTTATTAGTATAATCGAAGGAATTAGTGGGAGAATCGGGCTTTGTCCCTCATGGACGTCTTCCATTGACTCCTTCAATTGTAAGAAAAACATTTTCTCATTCCACATTCCACCAAGTTAGTGCTACGACATAAAACCGGCATGTGATCCCTGTCACAAACTGTGTTACATGCAGCCCATATAGCTCACTAATATTTGCGGCAAAGTATTCCACGGTGTGGACACAATCCAATACAGGCAATTGAGTTCAATTTATAAGATTAGCCGTGAATTATTTATTATATGATGAATCTTCTCTCAGTTTCCATAACTCGCCTAATAATAATTGGGGAAAACTATCTGGCAAGGCTTAGCGAACGGGATGGGCGAGGCTCTGGCGAGCACATCCCGTTTCCGTATGGCGCCAGATATTGTTCCCATTCACGGCACTAACCTACTATTATATTGATCTGGTCGACATTACAAATAGCTTTAAACTGCACAAAATAACCCCAGTTG
This sequence comes from Conchocele bisecta, assembly GCA_029237695.1. Classification (NCBI taxonomy): domain Eukaryota; kingdom Metazoa; phylum Mollusca; class Bivalvia; order Lucinida; family Thyasiridae; genus Conchocele; species Conchocele bisecta. The sequence goes on along the minus strand of CM055270.1, from coordinate 46,587,091 downwards.
CATCCTCAAAATCGTAGAATTGACTAGTATGACAACTGCACATATTCATACGCAGTGATTAGGTCGTATTGACATGATATCAAAAATGTTTCACGGCACCCTGTTTCACGGCACATACGCACTGTGTTGACGGGATAAAGTATGATGATCTACAACATGTTGTATTGGAATCAAACATATATAGAGGAACCCAAACAAGTTCCCATATGACACATGACTTCTTCCTCGGGAGCACATTCGGGCAACTTTAGTACGTTTAACGAGTCACTAACGCTTCTATTGGCCGTACAACATAATGACGTCAACATCAAAACAACATTGCTTTGTCGCGCTATTACGGACGTGATTTGGAACGTCTCTATTTTATTTATTTAACATAACGTTGGCGCAAAATACGCAAAATACGAATACACGATTAGGGGGATGCGGCCAGCCAATACAATTCGCAGGTGTTATTACACGTGCGTCATATCACATTTATGAAATGGGTTACAACACGAAATAATAATGTGTTCATGTAGAATAAACATTATTATAGCATTCAATGTGCAAGATAGTTGGTGTACATTGAATGTGCAAAATGGCCCACACATTTGAAGGTGGTAGATGTACATGCACATATTGGTATTATAACAAATTCAAATACTCAGATGGTGCTGATTATCAGCAGGAGTACTGACCTAGGTTATAAAAGGTAGATACAGTTTGAACGTTCGGGCTACAACGCGAAATACAGAAATAGACAAATCAATATCACCAGTTATGCTACGGTAAATACATGTGACGAACTGAGACCTGTTGCCGATTTCACCAAAATTGCTAAGCATACCTATCTAGCTAAGTATACTTTGACACAGGAATCATGTATTTTTCCTAAAATGTATTATGTCATATAGAACTAACGACTGCATAAATATTTGATGATTAAAAGCATGCCTAGTTAGTATTATCATACTGACTGTATTACATTATCACAGCCAAAATGGCTGTGATAATGTAATACATTCAGTGAAATAATTTGGTCAGAAAATATTTTATTTCTTTAAATATAAGTTAATACATTCATCCTTAAATTTAAAATTCTCCCTCAAAGTGTGCTTAGCAAGATATATATACTTTACAAATGTAGTGGAATCGGCTACTGATTGTGACTCTTAGTACTGTAGCTATCTAGGAAGGAACAACGCTACACACCATAAAACTGTATGTATATTGTATTATCTGTAATACATAGTTTTTGCTTTCAGTAATATTTCTCTGCGACGAATTCAACCTACGTCAGTACATGCTGCTGGCGTGCTCTAAAGGAATGTGTAACGGCGAATACCAGTTTATCAGTGCATGGGCAGTGAAGAACCGGGAAGACCTGGAAGTTACAAAGATGTGGGAGATGGGGGACGGTCGCGATGAAGCGGCGAAACACGCATTTAAATACATCCTATATGTACGTAGCGCACAAGTAGTATATGGCCGAGTGATACATTGTCTTAACATTAGGCTACATATGAGCATGTAGGACCTACATTAGGATGGATTTATTCGTTTTCGAACCGAACCAGTATATATACGAGGAAGTAATTCACACAATTTAATATGTGCGATACAGTCCATTAGCGATTAGTTTTAAAAAAAACATCCATTACCAGAATGAAATTCATCGTTTTAATGTACTTTATCCCGTCAACATAGTGCGTATGTGCCATGAAACACGGTGCCGTGAAACATTTTTGATATCCAGTCAATACGACCTATTCACTGCGTATGAATATGTGCGGTTGTCATAGTCGATTCTCCGATTTTGAGGGTGTGGCTGGGTTTATTCTTTTGCATTTTAAATATGTTAAATAGATAAATAGAATAGTAACTTAGTGCCGTGAATGGTAAAAATATCTGGCGCTGCACGGAAACGGGATGTGCTCGGTATAGCCTCGCCCATCCCGTTTCCTAAGTATTGCCATATATTTTTCCCATTCACGGCACTAACCTACTATTCTCTATAAATACAGTATGATTTCTAGGTATACATATGTAAGCGAGTATTAGCGGAAATACTCTAACTCGTATCAATCGCATTCATTGGACAATGACCGTTCCAATGCGGTACCACTGTTGGCATGCTTCCTTCTAGTGTACATGTACGGTATCACTTACTGTCTGTTGCACGTTCTGCTGCCGACGAACATTTGGCCATTAAACACATTCAATCTAAAAGCTATTTAAAAGTAAGTACTTTTTTATCAATAACAAAAAAGTCACCCTCCCCAAAAAAAATTATTTCATGAAATTCCATCAAATATTGATTTTATTGCGAAAAAAACGATTTTCCTATGGGAATTTAACATGGGGGCTAAAAACAGATTTTTTAAATATTTTTTTTATTTCATGACCGATTTTCAAAATCTAAGTTTTGTTTTCTTAATTACATCATTTTCAAGCTATCTCGCCAGGTTTCGGAGTCAATTTCCAAATTTTTTCGTTTTTTGATCCTTCAAGATCAAAAAACGAAAATTTTTAGAAATTGACTCCCCATGTTAAATTCCCATAGGAAAATATTTTTTTCGCAATAAAATCAATATTTGATGGAATTTCATCAAATAATTTTTTTTGGGGAGGGTGACTTTTTTGTTATTGATGAAAAAGTACTTACATTTAAATATTGTTTAGATTTAATGTGTTTAATAGCCAAAAGTTTGCAGGAAAACGTGGAACAGACAGTAAATGTAATGTGGGATACCTGCGTTGTTTTAGCTAACAATAGCGCAATACTATGATGAAGAAGGCCGAGAAAAGCTGATTCGGTTCAACAGGGACGTGGTCCAGCGGACCGCAGAACCGCCTTGGAACGATGACTACGGCATTCGGAATAACCTCACTGTAAGCATACGGCAAGGCACTATGTAAAGGATCTTACAGTTCGCATTTGTTCCCGACTCCACACGCAAACGCTTGTTGATTTAAACGTGTCACGTTTACGTGTTGAAACGATGCGTTCAATAAAACAACAGGCGTTTAAATAGTCGAAAGGCGGGCATTTAAACGAAAACTATTTAATATCGTTTTGACATACAGAAACATAATTAGTTTCGTATGTATGTAATATCGTTGTACACAACGATCGTTTTCGTTTTCGTTTGTTTCGTTTGGGATCTTTGGGAGCATGATTTAATACCATATTTATTAAACGTGATTAGTGATGTCACAAGAAACAAGACTATGTCATCAGTCAACGAGTATATATTAATTAAATAAACGCAAGTGTTAGATTACACGCATTATATAACGACAGCATCATGTATTTAAGCTGTACTTATCACCTAAAATGTTTTCTGCAGCTGCTATATTTGAATAGTGTTGTATTACATTGGTTTTCCCTAAATTGTAACCTACATATAATCGGTTATAACACCAAATGGCTGTAATTGTCATGCATTCATTCATTCGGCTTATATTTAAGGGTGGAAAGTGGCTCGAACACCTTCCATACCCGGTAGTGTCATACTTCGCACTACTCCTTTTCACAACCGTGTTTCAGGGAAGCAGATACGCGCCGTTTCTCTACGACGCCATGTATTTCTACGGTCTATGGGTTAACCACAGCATAGAGACCGGGCAAAACATTCAAAACGGACGGGAAATGTTCAACTTCACGAAGGGATTGTCCTATCTCGGTAAGCTCTTTTGACAATGACCCCATCTGAACTTAGTAGTGTATGTTCATGTACAGTGAAACCGATCTAAACCGGACTAGAGAGGTTCCACTGTAAATCAGGCGTGCTTTGCAATTATGAAGACACATTAACATCTGAGATAAACGATCAAGAAACCCATCAGAATAAGATCACAGAGGTTGCATATGTGTCCGGTTTACAGAGGTTCCACTGTATTATACAGTCGAACTTCTCTAAATCGGACACCAAGCAAACACAAGTGATCTTATTTTTGATGCGTTTCTTGGTCATTTATCTCAGGTGATAATGTCTGTTCATGATCGCATAACACAAAACAATGGCTCAGAACGATCAAATACCTGATTTACAGTGACACCTCTCTAAACCGGACACCCTGGGGACCTCCCAGGGTGTCCGGTGTAGAGAGGTTTCACTGTACCATATATCAAAGCCTCACAGAGCCGCGCCCTTTGAGGCGTTGGCGATGTGTTATCATATACATGCATAACAATACCTATGTCTTCAAAGCCACATACATGTACAGGTGAAGCACATTGCCGTTTAGCGATGTTTTATGACAACCTTGCCGATTTATTACATAGTATGAGACATTACTTCAACAATTCTGACCGTAAAACGGTGTTTCTTTCCCCGCCGATGGCGGTAGGTAGATAGAGATAGGCAGGAAAACCTATTTTTTATTTTGATATTTGAACACCAATATTCGTGTTTCTAATTTAGGGTTTCATAGTGTGTTGTTAAGACAATCAGTACATATGGCAACTGCTATCCCGGTTGACATATTCAAACCAATACTAGGAAATGATTATTCGCGTTTTTGGTACTTGGTACACTGCAAGAAAATGTCAACCGCTAAGCACGAATATACGCGTGTTAGTGTCTGTTTGCCCAGTGGCGTTTCCGAATGGTGTGACGACAACCGTCATCATAATCCTGGTTATACCGAATACTCGCCTAGACGGTTCAAGTGAGTGGTAACATCATATAATTTTGTTGAGAAACAAAGAATGTGAAGAAAAACGAAAAACAGGAAAAAACATGTTGGTACGTTTTGATACTTGTGAATCTGTATATGGCTTAAAAATGGGTTACACTATTAAAACTGATAACAGAAACACGAATATACATGTTTTAATTCGTGAATCCGGTAGCACAGCTTGGTGGCGCTGTTCATTGCAGGAATGTCGGGGCCAGTTCACTTTGACGACAATGGCGACCGTATCCCGCTATACTGGGTGTGGGACTTCACCCACGAGGAGGGATACCCGCGCATCGCCGCCGTCGTCGACACCCTCACCCGGGTATACGGTCAATACTAATACAGAATACTATAGTCTGTTTCACGAAACCTGCCCAAATTTTACGGCTATATAAACAATTCAAAAACCATATTTATTTCGATAATATTAAATTAAAGGAAAATTTAAGAATGAGCCTTCTTTTTATTTCGTGAAATTTGGTCAAATATTGATTTTATTGCGAAAAATTGATTTCTCTATGGGAATTTAACATGGGGGAAAAAGAGGTAGGGGACGTATGGGAGGAGTCAAAAAACAATTGATTTTGGAAATTGACTCCGAAACCTAGCTAGATAGCTTGGAAATGATCTAACTAAGAAAACAAAAGTTAAATTTTAAAAATCGGTCCAGTATTTCTGAAATTCTAAAAACTTTCCCCATGTTAAATCCCCATAGACATCTTCACTCCGTGAAGATGTCTATGGGGATTTAACATGGGGAAATTTTGTTTTCGCAATAAAATCAATATTTGACCAAATTTCACGAAATAGAAAGAAGGCTCATTCTTAAATTTTGCTTTAATTTACTATTATCGAAGTCAATATGGTTTTTGAATTGTTTATATGGGCGTAAAATTTGGGCAGCTTTCGTGAAACAGACTATAGGCTATTGTTTGTTGATGGCAAGTTTAGCTGGCAAGGTCAAGTAACAATGGCATACATCATAAGTTCACATACATGTAGACTGCTAAAAGCAAATGCCGACCAATCAATTATTGATTCCCAGATGTACGTTACCATTATTAGATGGTTCTATCTCACAATCTTCTCCTCAGTTATGGATCGTGTTAGATCATAATATTAACAGTAAACTAGAAAAAAAACTCTCCATGAAATTAAAATGTCAGCAAGATATTCACCTATTCCAGTCAACTGTAGCTTAAAACCATCGTTGTTTTGTGTGCTTAAGCGCTGCAGCTATTGTTTATTTCATATCATAATATTTTACGATATAATGTATTTGTATTTTATATGTATACATGTATGGTAGTTTTACTACTGTACAACTGTATGTGCACGCACATGTTTGTTTGTATTGTAATTGTACACCGATGGTGACATGACACACTGGCACTGGCCAATTACATGCATTTCACCATCGTTATATAAGTTATATATTTAAAATAAAATACTGTCTATACTCGTTTACTCAATGTCCTGGGAGTGAGCTAAATACAATGTGTTGACGAATATTTGAGTTAACAAGAGTTCTCATATAGGAAAACGTATACCAAGTGTACGTTTTCCTATATATATAATAGCTCTCGTTTGAGCTATCAATAGTTTGCCTTAAGAGAGCTTGATGTAACGAGTGTAGACTGTAAATAGAGAAAGTTGCTCACTCTATTTCCTGCGTGTTTACCACCGTCAGACCGTAGACACGACGGGATGGCGAGGATTTACCTGGTATACCGCCGACGGTCGGGCGCCGCCGGACACCCCTGTATGTGGGTTCTTCAATGAGTATTGCACACCCGTTCATAAAGGTACATCTGTACATTGAACTCTCGGCAGTGACCATTAACCATTTCACCAATAAAAATCCTCCATTGATAGCTGCATGCTCATTTCTGTAGCCTATTTCGCCAACATTGCAAAGTATACTTTTCTAGCAAAGTATACTTTGAGGGAGAAATTTTCAATTTTAGGATAAATTTATTAATTTTTATTATACTGAATTTATTACATTATCACAGCCAATTTGGCTGTGATAATGTAATAAATTCAGTATAATAATTCTGCATTATTTTAATCATCAAATATATGCAGTTCTTAGTTCTATATGAAATAATGTAGTCCAGGAAAAATATATGATTACTCCCTCCAAGTATACTTTGCTAGAAAAGTATACCGTTTTGCAATGTTGATGAAATCGGCTACAGGACTATTCCAATTCTCACATAATGGATGTTTTTTAATATGTGAAGCGTACTGGCAAACACTGCATATACAAGCCTTCTCATCTGACTATACAGTGTTTGCAAATGTTTCTTTCACCCGGACCGCATGTTTGAACGACAGTGACAATAGAAAATGTACTGTAATTTAATAAAAGTATAACTGATACATGAACAGTAATGTTTGAAACTCCCCTCTAATGTCAAGCCACAGTTATCGAAACTTAGAAAATATAACACATAACTTTTCTCGATTGCTGTTTATGCTATTCAGTATCCGAGCGACTTAGTATGTCTCTCTCTTTCACCGCCAACACCCTCCCCTCTCCCGCACAAACCGGACGTGGGTAGTGGGTCGTCATCGTACGGGTGTTACATTACAATACAAATCCAGAGATTCCGTTAGAACCAAACGTTTTCTATGTAAAACCAATGAATACGCTGTCAAGCAATGGCGTTGAAAGAATCTATAGACATTCAAATAGTTGAACGCATTCATGTAGTGTGTATTTTATTTTTAGACATTGCACACAGTCAACCTCATATAAATCTACAATGCACTGTTCTTAACCTCGTCGAACGTAGTGGCCGACTGACCATTTAGAGTGCCAGCATAATGCTGCCGTTTGATGATTGTAAAACACACGCCCATGGCATGTCTCCGAATGCTCAACTAACTGATTGATAGTCTAATTTATGTGATTGGGATTTTCTGTATGGGGGTGTTTCAATGTATGTCACTGTGTTATTATAGGAATGAATGGCCTTTTTGTGGAATTTATCGGGGTATAAACCGGAAGGCCTCGTCCAGTATTCCCGCGACTTTTCCAAGTTTATATCCCCTATAAATTCCACAAAAAGGCCATTCATTCCTTATAATTCCAGCATTTGAAATAAATTCATCAAGAATATGTGTTTATTTTCCGTTTTGTTAAGAATTATTTTAACTGCGTCTCACGGTTACGGAAAGTAGTTCGGCGTGGGAGTTTACTGGGATATAAATTTTGGACAGAGACTTGCTACGGGCCAATCAAATGTTAGGGAATTGTGTAAATATTTTTGTGCTGGAATTATTATGCCGTCATTCGTTTGGAATGCCAAATATACATACATGTACACTCAAATAATTAATGTTATCTATAATATATTTAGAGCTTGGCATAGAATTACATATTTAGAGTTCGCTGCAAATCATTTGAATACTCTCTAAATAATTTGAAGCTAGCTCTAAACATTATATGCTATGTCTAATTATTTAGAGCTAGCAATAATTATCTGAGTTTATGTAGATTGAACGCCAAACCTACATAAGCTCAACTAATTAATGCTGGCTGTAAATATTGAATGCTAGCTCTAAATATGTAATGCTAGCTTTAAATAATTAATGCTAGCTCTAATTGTTTAGTGCTAGCTGTAAATAGTTAATGCTTGCTCTAATTATTTAGAGTTAGCTATAATTATTTGAGTTATGTAGATTTGGCGTTCCATACATTCGTGAATGTTTTCTCGCAGATAACACGGGCGCCATTGTTGGCGCGTCCATTGCCATCTTGTTCGTTATGGCTGCGGCTGTCATGGCCGTCTATCTCATCAGGTAGGCGTGATGTTTGTCATGTATGAAGATACACGTGAGTGTTGTAAAATCTGACACCGTCATACAGTGGAACCTCTCTAAACCGGACACCAAGAAAACATATATGATCTTATTTATGATGATTTTATTGGTCATTTATCTCAGGTGATATGGTCTGTTCGTGATCGCATAGCACACAACTATGGCTCAGAATGATAAAATGCCTGATTTACAGTGAAACTTCTCTAAGCCGGACACCCTGGGGACCTTCCAGGGTGTCCGGTTTGGAGATGTTTCACTGTACCTTATACGTGACTGTAACTGCAGAAATGGGGCTTATGCGACCAATGTAGATCCGCACAGTCTGACCAAGATCTGCATTGTTCGCCATTCCATCAATGACACACCCGTCATGCTTCTAGCAAATAATATACATCGTTATCATGCACAAGATATTTGATCACGAGCTACACATGTCACACGTTCAATAATCCACATATCTCCAGTTACAGCCACATAATTATGCAATGACACAGTGGATCTCTGTGAACCAGTGACACTTTATGTATAACACATGATTATACTTTAAGCGCAGCGGTGATTGCCGCTTCAAACATCTCCATAATTCTTGCTAGATGCAAACGTTTAGTTTGTGAACTCCTAGTTCGGATTAATTAACTCTAATTCCATTTCATTACACTGCATTACATAACTGCTAATGTCCATGGAGCGGTATATAATAAATATAATATTCATATTTTTGCAACGAATATGACATAATTGTTCATCTCGTGGTGTGAAATATGGACATTACACACCACTCGATGAACATATATGTCATATTCGTTGCAAAAATATGATTATCCTCTATGTATTATGCTACTATTATATCATTACTAATGAATGTGTACCAATCAATTTATAAAAGTGTAACTAAAATAGTTACATAGTTACATCCTCTAAATGAAAATATGGAGCATGGCAAATATATATATTTGTCATCCTCCATTTTTTCTCTTTTAGCCCATGCATGCGGCCCCTTGGTCAAGGTCAATGTAAATGAGATTCACGCTAACGTCTTTTTAGCGTTAACGTTTTATAGGGATATATACATCATTTTTTCTGACTCCTTGATATTATTGTGTTGCATATTTTGCAGAAAGCGACAGATGGAGATGGAGATGATGAAAATGGTTTGGAAGGTAGATCTCAACCAAGTTGAACTACAGAAGTCGAAACTCGGCGCTGGAAGTAAGGTAATGTGCTGTGAATTGATATGGTATCAGGGGGCCGTTTCACTAAACTTCGTATGACTAAAATGTTCGTAAGTGCAATATTATGATAGTCTGAAAATATCACATTAGCAATGTTTTCTTGTAAACAATTGATGGATTTACATTTATTGAGCATAGGCTGCATATGCAGCCTATGCTCAATAAATGTAAATCCATCAATTGACATTTCCAGACGATCTTAAATTTGCACCCACGAACATTTTAGTCGTACGAAGTTTAGTGAAACGCCCCCCACCCCCCGTTGCATATAAACTGTCATTTATAAATACGGTATTTATTTCAACAATATGTTGTTACATCTGATAATGATAGATTGTTATAGTGTTTACACACATCCAGGGAAGCTGATGGTACATGAGTGATGATTTAATATGATATTTCTTGAAACAGTTTCAAATTTATAAATTACTGATTTCATAAGAAACCAGACGAAACCGCCTTGGAACGACGACTACGAGATATTACCTCGCTGTAAGAATGCGGTTAGCCAATATATAGAGGATATTCATATTTTTGCAACGAATATGACATATATGTTCATCGAGTGGTGTGGAATGTCCATATTTCACGAGTGAAATATGGACATTTCACACCACGAGATGAACATATATGTCATATTCGTTAGAAAAATATGAATATCCTATTTATTATATACCGCTCCATGGAAATTAGCAGTTTTTTAGACTGTATACGGTAATGAATGTGTATTTGCAGCCTATTTGCAGTTCGGCACTGGAGGTGCGCGTTATGAATATAGATAGCGAAAGTAGTCGTATTTTCACCGGAAGATGTTTATTTCATCGATGAGAACATATGACTTTTATTTACATCGTATAACTATGTATTTCATGGGTAGGTATATAATAAATATGTATGTGTAGTTTGATTTGATTTGATATGTATTAAATAGGTTTACTGATTTCATAAGAAACTATAGTCTGTTTCACGAAAGCTGCCCAAATTTTACGGCCATATAAACAATTCGAAAACAATATTTTTTTCGATAATATTAAATGTTATCAAAATTTAAGAATGAGCCTTCTTTTTATTTCGTGAAATTCGGTCAAATATTGGTTTTATTACGAAAAATTGATTTGTCTATGGGAATTTAACATGGGGGAAAAAGTGGTAAGGAACTGTGGGAGGAGTCAAAAAACGAAACATTTTGGAAATTGACTCCGAAACCTGACTATATAGCCTGCTTGGATATGATCTAACTAAGAAAACAAAAGTTAAATTTTAAAAATCGGTCCAGTATTTCTAAAATTCTAAAATATTTCCCCATGTTAAATCCCCATAGACAACTTCACTCCGTGAAGATGTCTATGGGGATTTAACATGGGGAAATTTTGTTTTCGCAATAAAATCAATATTTGACCAAATTTCACGAAATAAAAAGAAGGCTCATTCTTAAATTTTCCTTTAATTCAATTGTTTTTGAATTGTCTATATAGCCGTAAAATTTGGGCAGCTTTCGTGAAACAGACTATAGGCCGCGTCGAAATCAGTCGACAAGTGAAATAACTACTACTGTCTGTTCCACGTTTTGTTGCCGACGAACATTTGGCCATTAAACACATTAAATCTAAAAAATATTTAAAATTAAGTACTTTTTCATCAATAACAAAAAAGTCACCCTCCCCAAAAAAAAGCAATTGATAAAATATTCCGTCAAATATTGATTTTATTGCGAAAAAAATATTTTCCCATGGGAATTTAACATGGGGGGCTAAAAAACTGATTTTTGTTTATAATTTTTTATTTGTGGACCGATTTTCAAAATCTATCTTGTTTTCTTAGTTACATCATTTTCAAGCTATCTCGCCAGGTTTCGGAGTCAATTTCTAAAAATTGGAAATTGACTCCCCATGTTCAATATTTGATGGACTGAAATCTGAAAAATATTTAAAAGTAAGTACTTTTTTTATCAATAACAAAAAAGTTACACTCCCCAAAAAATATTATTTGATGAAAGACCATCAAATATTGATTTCTATGCGATAAAAAACGATTTTCCTATGGGAATTTAACATGGGGAGTCAATTTCAATTTGTTTCCATTTTTTGATGGTTTTTTTTTAAATTATAAAAAAAAAATCTATTTTTTGCCCCCAAGTTAAATTCCCATAGGAAAATATTTTTTTCGCAATCAAATCAATATTTGACGGAATTTTCTCAAATAATTTTTTTTGTTGGGGAGGGTGACTTTTTTGTTATTGATAAAAAAGTAATTACTTTTAAATATTTTTCAGATTTAATGTGTTTAATAGCCAAAGGTTCGTCGGCAGCAAAACTTGGAACAGACAGTAATATGTTTTCTGTATGGCTTTATCATTTGCATGTTTTACCATTTATTTCACTAGTGTATGGTGATATTAATACACCATGTTATTGCACTGCGAATGCATATTTTAGGCAATAAATATTCAGTTCAGTAAACGTTAAATACAAAGATGTTGATGCTGGCGTGGAAACGCTATACTCGCTGAAATGAAGTGAGATCAACATAGGAAGTAAATGACGTTGTCGCGCAACCTAAGAAAATGTATTTATATTATGGGCATTTTTTATAACGGGTGACTGATAAAACTAATACTCTCTGAAGGTATGTCCAACTACGATACGTCAACTTAATATATCCACTGGAGTAATAACATATCAATGCGCACGTGCATGTACTCCTCGTTACAGATTAGTATGTCAAGGACGTCGTGTAAATCGGACCATTCTGACGTCAATGTGCTCAACGCCCAGGTATTGACAACCGTGGGCTTATACAAGGGACAAATGGTCGCCATGAAATCGCTACCAAGTATCAGGTACAACCTGACGAGGATTGAGTTGGTGGAACTTAAAGAGGTAATTATAACGTTAAAATAAATGTATATACAAATTGTGCGGTTGTATTGTGTCGAAAATGCTAATTCATTACAGTGAAACATCTCTAAATCGGACACCCTGGGAGTTCCCCAGGGTGTCCGACTTTGAGAGGTTTCACTGTAAATCCGGCTATGCGATCACGAACAGACATTATCACCTCAGATAAATGATCAAGAAACAAGATCACAGGTGTTTTGTTGGTGTCCGGTTTAGAGAGGTCCACTGTAATTACCATTTTCGAAACAGTACAATCGCACACACACCTGCACTGTGTAGGTAGCGCATTACATCATTATTAGAGGCACTGCGTGTCTCTCAGATATGCCCAAGAAACGATAAAATAGATTATCAAAATAGCATTTAATTGTAGATGTGTTTCATATGTTGAACCCAATTATACATATATTCACAAGAGTCGCCTAAAAAATGGGTTTCCGATAACAAATTTTAATTTTGAAAATAACTACTGCTGCGAACGCCAGTTTTTGTGCATGTGAATGAATGGTTTATTTATTAAAGTGTCACCAAAATATTCTTATTAATTTAATTTATTTCAATTTATTAAAAAGTATTCGTTTGGTTGATGAACATCTACCGTCTATTAAATAATAAAAACACATATTCTATATATAAGATATCACCCGGGATACATGTACAGTGTCTTTAAGTTAAATTGTAGCATGGGAATCGCAGTTGAAATCAAGATAATTTATGAGTGTCCCTGTTATGTATTGCAGATGCGCGAGTTCCAGAATGACAACGTCAATCCGTTTATCGGGGCCTGCCTGGAATCTGCGTCGCCCTGTGCGTTATTCGTTTACTGTCCCAAGGGCAGTCTCCAGGTATACGACCGCCTGTGCTAATATTACCAATATATTTCATTATTTTAAAATATTGAATATTGTGCTTGAAATCAAGCAACTTGATTGACTGAGCCAGAGCTGTGGCACATCTGCTATACATATACAAATACGTGGCAGTGACTGGAGAAGTGTGAGTTGTGGCCAGTGTAGCTCCTGTTCAAATATCACACTTCTGTAGCGTGATGATGATTGATTTTGTTTGTTACAATCATACATTTCTGCAGTCACAATCACGCAAGTAGACACATATGCGTTTCATCGGTGGAAGAACGCCATTACTATTTCCAGGATATTCTAGAGAATGAAGATATCAACCTGGATATGATGTTCAAGCATTCGCTGATGCAGGACCTTATCCAGGTGAGAGATACATGGGAGTGTACATGCAGCTGTATCGCAGAAATCACCATGGGAGACTGGCAGTTGCATTGAAGGCACCGGGTCAGGGGGCCGTTTCACTAAACTTCTTACGACTAAAATGTTCGTAAGTGCAAACTTATAATAGTCTGTAAATTTCACATTAACAATGTTTTCTTGCAAAAAATTATTGGATTTACATTTATTGAGCATAGGCTGCATATGCAGCCTATGCTCAATAAATATAAATCCATAAATTGAATTTACAGACGATCTTAAATTTGCACTTACGAACATTTTAGTCGTAAGAAGTTTAGTGAAACGGGCCCCTGGAGTATACATAGAACGTGATGAAATAGGTTGGGAACAACTAGTTTAACCCTTTCACCCCTAACTAACTGGAATGGATTCTGATATGTTAATGTTGCAACCAATGCAATTGTCACGAAATGGTTTTCAGACTGGTAAATTTGTGAAATGAGTGTATTTTTATAGGATCGTTCATTAATGTTTCTGCATCAAACTAGATCATGCGACAATAGTTGCATCATTGTATATCATGCGTGTATTATTCCATATGTATAGAGGATGTTCAATGAGTGATTGTTTAATATGATATTAATTAAACGAGTTTACTGATTACTGATTTCATAAGATACGATGATATGCCGAGAATCTTATGAAATCAGTTATCGAGTTTAATAAATGTCATATTAAAGCAACATGAATGTTTGATTCTATGTATTGTCTAAGCAAAGAAGCATTAATTGAAGTTGTATTGATCACCCAGCATGTTTTCTGTAACCGTCTCATTTCCATAATTATGACACTAATGTCTTATGTTTTTATTGTACATGTACATTGTGTTTATATTAATCTGTGAACGCCCATTTATGTAATAATATGTGTTTTGTTATGTTTCATGTAATATACAAGCACATTTTATTTAGGTCACCGTATGAGAATACAATGGATATACTTTACGTCGTTTGGCATCAGCTAAGTACCAGTAGCCTATTTCACCAACATTGCAAAGATTACTTTTCTAAAAAAGTATACTTTGAGGGAGTAATCATTTATGTTTCCCGAAATGCATTATTTCATATAGAACTAATCACTGCACATATTTGATGATTAAAAGTAAACAGAATTATTATACTGAATTTATTACATTATCACAGCCAAAATGGCTGTGATAATGTAATAAATTCAGTATAATAAAAAATAATAAATTTATCCTTAAATTGAAAATGTCTCCCTCAAAGTTTACTTTGCTAGAAAAGTATACTTTGCAATTTTGATGAAATCGGCTACTGATCAACATCCGCGTCCATGCTGTCTTTCAGTGCCAGTACTCAGTAACGTAAGTAGCCTAGCTGCCATCAGATAAAACAATATAGTATAATCGTTGTCAATAAACTACACTCGTCTAAATGGGGCTGTCATGGACAAGACGTTGGTGTTCCGATAAACACGATCGCTTTCCATTATTTCTAGGGAATGATACAAGCATAAACCACATATCGGATTCAATAGACTATTGAAGAGTGACAATTGCCTTATGACAACCGCTAAATACCACATTTTTATTGCGCCAATGGTATGCTATGACTGTTCCATACACTCGGCTACTCCTGAATCCCATGGATGCTTGGAGAACCACAAATGCATCATGGCAACAAACACAACCATGATGTATTTACACCCCTTATATGGTATGTGCAGATACACTAGGCTAAATACAAGATGGCCTCCAGAACCACAACTGTCCCGTGATAACCGGTAAGCACTATCATTGACAGTGAGGCATGTGCTACAAAAAAGTCATGTACACTCGTCTCAGCTCGCCCTTCATGAGGTAAATGTTGATACATGTATTCCGCTGAACACGTTTCATTTCCATTCCTGTTAGGGCATGTGTTACCTACACTCGTCCAAGCTGGGCTCCCATGGACGCCTGAAGAGCAACAATTGTCTAGTGGACAATCGCTGGGTGTTGAAGGTCACTGACTACGGGGTCGGGAGGTTTCTCCAATACGGCGAGTCCGATACACACGAGGAACACGAGAAATATAAAAGTACGTGTCTGACCCTATACAATAACACATGTGCAGTACATACACAGTACTCGATTAATACACTAATTTAAATTAGTACATGTAGTACAACAGTGTGCACATTTCTATTTGTCAATTATATTGGTGAAATACATCATTCAGTTCAGTGGAGCGGCATTAGTTAACACAACGATCGTGCTTTCCATGTATAGAGATAGGACGTCAATACTGTCGCAATTACGTGTATCCCACTCGGAACCCACTCGGAACCCCTCACACTAGTCCGGAAATCGAGAATAATTTCATAAAACGAGGAAAGCTGACTCTGTGGCCAGAAAGCGTGTTTCCTCCTACCAATCAAATCATTGTCTCGGACACGCCCTTCTGAATCGGGAGACAGGCACATTCAAGGGCATGTATACATACATTGTAGAGGATCTTACATCAGTGACGATATACTATATGATAGTTAATTGATTGATTTCATACGAAACGAGACTGTATCGAGTTTCTTATCGATTGGTCAACAATTTCAATAGATACCATATTAAATCAACATAAATGTTGTATTTTATTTATTTCAGAAGCATACCATCATACGGAGAAGCTGCTATAATCGCATAATAATTCTAGCACAAAAATATTTACACAATTCCCTAACATTTGATTGGCCCGTAGCAAGTCTCTGTCCAAAATTTATATCCCAGTAAACTCCCACGCCGAACTACATTCCGTAACCGTCAGGCGCATTTGAAATAATTCTTAAGAAAACGGAAAATAAACACATTTTCTTGATGAATTTATTTCAAATGCTGGAATTATAAGGAATGAATGGCCTTTTTGTTGAATTTATCGGGGATATAAACTTGGAAAAATCGCGGGAATACTAGACGAAGGCCTTCCGGCCTTCGTCCAGTATTCCCGCGACTTTTCCAAGTTTATACCCTGATAAATTCCACAAAAAGGCCATTCATTCCTATATTATGTTTTATGTAGCGGATTAATTTGCATATTTAGTACACTCATGTATCATGAGTATTAATAGATCGTGCAAAAAAACATGTTGTGCAATATCATGAATTGCTTTATTGTACTCGTCTGAGTATGCATGAGAAATGCATAGTTCATGTTTGTATAATAATAATAATAATAATAATAATAATAGTAATAATTACATTCATGAATCTTTTGTTTTTGTTTTTACGACTTTTTGAAGAGTTTTTGAAAACAATTATTAGTGCGCCAGTCGCCGGGTCTGTCGGTCCAGTTCTGACGCCCCTGACATATTGTCATCTTATATCTATGGTTCATACGCCGCCCATGCCCTCCTGATTGGCAACATATTGACTTTACTGAAACGCACGATTTGAAAATTCATGTAAATACCAAATACTTTCATACATCACATGTACAGTTATGCTTGTGTGCCTCGTGCGATATTCAATGCTAAGGTGACACATGTCTACGTTTTTGCATATAGAGCAAGTCAAGTTATACATAGTGAGAAAGCATACCCAATTATAACTGTATATTTAGTCTGTCTCTGGTATATATAGTGCACGTGCATGTACATGTAGTTGGTATGATAAACAACAACTCTCGGAAAGCCCAACATTGCGGTGTGTATTTGTGGCCGTGACTGGAGAAATGGGACTTATGAGTTATATGACCAGTGTATATCCAGATCAGCCTGTGAATCCGCACAATCGTATCAGGATCTGCACTGTTAGCAATTTCATCAATGAAACACCCGTCATTCTTCTAGCAAGAACTACTTGCCAATATACATGTAGATGGAAATTAAGCTACATGAATGTGTTATTTGATCGGGAGCTACACTAGTCATACATCCTATAAGCCCAATTTCTCCAGTCACAGTCACATTTACAGGCATGCTATGGACAGCGCCTGAACTACTGAACATGTCGCAAGTTCCTCCGAACGGCACCAAGGAGGGCGACGTCTACAGCTTCGGAATCATCCTCCACGAGATCTTCTTCCGGATGGGACCTTTCTCTGGCATCTTCGACATACCATTTAAAGGTGCGTCCACTACTGACACCACATATCTTAGACATAATTTATGGCCAAGCCGATCCCGCTACTCTCTTGCGAAGCCAAAACAAGAATATCAGATCAGTACAAAATAAAAGTACATTGTGATATAGATACATGGGGTGCTAGTATAACGCCATACTGCCGTAGAAAGAGAGTACACGTACCTCGAAAATCATTGTTGTAGGTGTGACTGGAGACATGGTGCTTATGTGCTTTGTGACTAGAGCAGATTCAGATTCAGGAGTGTGATATTCGATGTGGAGCTACACCGGTCATACATCCGATAGGCCCATTTCTCCAGCAACATTTAAATAATTGTATTGCACTGTACATGTATTGTATATGTATACATGTACCATTCTATAGGAATAATAGAGCGAGTGATGAGGAGAGAGCCCATACCGTGCCGCCCGGAAATAAGCAGCTGCGTTCCAGACGTAGCAGCCGCCGTGATAAAGTTGATGAAGTTATGCTGGGCAGATATGGAATATGACAGACCAACATTTCGAACCATTCGGTCTTACGTGAAACAGAATGTGAAAAGCTCGTACGTATACTAAAAGTTGTGCCTTAAATACTGTTTCAAAATATGCGTTCCAATTAAGTTTCTTACGTATATTTACGTATATACGTTCCATATTAAGTTGTTTCAAGGTGCATGATCACGTGGTTACAACAACAACAACAACGTCGCCCACTCCAAAGTAAGTATTAGTTGATAGTTTCCTTAATATGCAACGGATTTTGATAAAATACGGCGCAGAAAACGCGTCTTCATGAGCTGCATTTGGTGATCTAGGGAGTTTGGCACAGACTTATGTCGTTTTTGCGAAGAATCTATTTCCGTGTCGGAGACACGGAAATCGATTCTTCGCAAAACCGACAGAAGTTTGGGCGAAAATAAAGAGACCACCAAATGCAGCTTAACAAGACGCGTTTGATGCGCCATATTATATCAAAATCCGTTACGTAATACGGACACTATAAAAAAATACGTACTTTGAATCGGTACTTGTTGTTGTTGTTAGTACCACGTGATGATACACCTTGTGCTTACTGACTAAGCAACTTAATTGGAACGCATATTTTGAAACAGTATATTGAAGGCACTGTGTCTCAGATGATGTCTCAATATATTAACCCTTAGACCGCTACTCACAACAATTGTCGTCTGCTGTTGCTTTTATATCTTGCCTTATTTCTCAATAAAACATGGTTTGACAGCACTTCAGAATCATTTTCAATGGAAATGATTCTGAAGTGCTGTCTAAGCATGTTGTAAATAGTTATAAAGTGCTGTCAAAGCATGTTTTTGATGATACAAATGGAAAATAGAAAATAAACAGCAGACGACAAAAAAAATAAGATAGTAGTCTAAGGGTTAACGGCAATGTGTATCAATTAATAATCTCAGTAGTCACAAAATCGCATCGCTTATCTAATATATCAGCATTAGTCCGTGCTATCATGTGCAAGGACCCGTCCTTTAGTTGAGGTAAATTCCGCAATGTCGAGATAAAGTATGTTTCTGCACCGAAGAGTTTATACAATTTAAACGGATTCTAAAAATAGGCTACCATTTCACCTTTTAAAATGGGAAATGATATTCTATTTGTACTAATATAATTGATTAATAGTACATGCGATAACAGTATCACAGGGAGCCTTTAATTTTGTTGCCACTCAGCGTGGAAATTAAATAATGATTGTCACGTTTCCGTGTAAAAGTCGTATCATTGCTGCATGTATATACATGTACAGGTACGGCTAGTTCCGCTTATACCTAGACACACTAAACTGTATAACAAATTCAATCATTGAGTCACTGCTGCATGTATGCAGTAAGATGTACATACACATGTACCTGAAACCACAGTTGTATGCATGTAGTAGTGTTGTTATTAAGTCACTGTAAAAAAAGGTAATGGTGTGTCATGTCCGAAAATACTAAATTTAATGTATGATTGTGATGTTAAGTGTGGCAGGTCTGCACTATTTCACATCTAGACTCGCCGAACCAAACAATATAATAATTTACAATTACCTCCGAAGGGAAGCACATTTAATACACATTTTTTTAAAGTCACTCTATTTATTAAATTTTCGACCACTTGGTCTTAACCATGTGGTCGAAAATTTAATAAAAAGAGTGACTTTAAAAACAATGTACAAACAATATAATGTCCACTATTTAATCAAAGAAGCTTCGTCCACTCTCAGAAACATATAGTATAATTATCTTGTACTCAGGATCTATAAACGAGCAGATGCTGCCTTGGCTTAAGCAGCGGGACTCAATGAATACAGCATTAAACATGCGCATTTACTATTATCAAACAAAACAACCTGATGAATATAATATCAAGCCAGTGCCAGTGATTCAAGTTTATCATACTCGGCTGGGAAACGGTAGGAATTTTTCGACAGGCCTTTCAGTTTCAATGCGTTTCATGACCTTGTCTGAAAAACTTGATATGAAATGTCACTGGCTTGGTAGTCTTTATTTATTGGATATAATGGGCGTTCACATTTTAATAATTACGTTCACGTTTTGAAAATAATAATACTCTAGAGAATTAATCATGTAAATTATATTTATTTAGAAACACGGTGCGAGATAAGTACATATTCAAGTTCTGATTCCTTGCTCATGCACTACATATACTATAACATTTGTGATGATTTCATATGATGATATTAAATGATGATATTAAATCGGCACTCATTCATGATCCTCTACAACATATGTGTCACAGGGCGGGAAAAATGTGCACCGGTCCGGGGCTCGAACCCGGGACCTCTGGTATACCGTACCATCGCTCTAACCGACTGAGCTAGCCGGGCACGAATACACATTTTCTCCCCATAGTGAGTTACATACCGCGTGACATACTCCCCCGCCAAATTGGAATTCGTCCCCGAATTCTATATGTAATTCGTCTCTGAAATCCATATTTCTGGTACATTTTGTGCAGTATTTATCAGTCACGGTCCCTCGTTGGGCGCCAAATGTCACAGGGTCGGAAAAATGTGCACCGGCCCGGTGCTCGAAGCCGGGACCTCTGGTTTACCGACGAGGGACCGTGACTGATAAATCCATATTTTTGGTACATTTTGGGCAGTATTTATCAGTCACTGTACCTCGTTGGGCGCCAAATGTCACAGGGTGAGAAAAATGTGCTCCGGCCCGGGGCTCGAACCCGGGACCTCTGGTTTACCGTACCACCGATCTAACCGACTGAGCTAGCCGGGCACGAATACACATTTTCTCCATACAGTGAGTTACGTACCGTGACATATGTACATGTATATAAATGGTTGACTGATTGCATAAGAAATTATGATATGAAACCAGTTGTACACTCGCGTCTATGAACTTAATACATATTATACGTGTGTGCTTACAGCAACAAGAATATCGTGGACATCATGCTGCAGCGGCTGGAGAAGTACGCGTGTAACCTCGAGGATCTTGTCGACCAGCGGACACGGCAGCTCGTGGAGGAGAAACGGAAGACGGACTCGCTCCTCTACAGGATGATGCCGGAGTAAGGACTGTTCTTGTATAGTGTCATTCATCGTTAAAGCGGTAAAAGCGCTCATGAAGAACATCATGCTTGATGGAGCTATCATGTGTAGTGTTTTGTTCTTCATTAGCACATATTCCCGCTATAGCATCAGGGCAATCTTGTATACTGTGATGTGATTCTTGTGCTGTTTTTCCAATATTTTTCAGAACTGTATTGTGTAATTTGAGTTCTTCATAAGCGGCACTACCGTTTTAGCATCAGGACTGCCTGGTGTACTGTGATATTATTGATCTTGTTTTTTGTTTGGTTATAACGTCAGGGGTCTCTTTTGTAGTGAGATGTTGTTGGGATGTGCTTTTGTCCGCTATAACATTGTGTCTGCAGTTTGATCTTTTTCATCAGCCCCTTTTGTCCGCTAAAACATCCGAATCTCAGGCGCGACTCCATGAATTTGTAGAACAGGTGGGTCAAAATAGTGGGTGCACGTAGCGCGACCTGCATAGTATTGCGGGGTATTTGGGGGGTCCTACCCCAAAAAACAATTGAAAACAATAAATCCTTATACGCGATGTCCCGACACCTGGCAAACTGCAGGCGAAAGTTCATATACGTGTTTGATATCGGAAGTAAATGTGCGCTCCTTCCGAAAAAACAATTGTTCTGGCAAACAATTCACAGGTAAGCGATCTTTGAAACAGGTGACAACCACTACCAGATAAATACGTCGCGATTAGGGTGTGTTTTTGTTCGTTCACCTGTGTAATGTGGCAGATCGTAGGACTTAATTAGGCAAATGACAATTGGCGCCCGATACTCTACAAGGATCTACAATGGGACATAAGAGATTCATGATAGACACAGAAATACCGTTCGTATTTTTTTGGGCGGAGGGCAGGGGTGGGTCCAGTACCGGTGGACCAACCCCCTGGATCAGCGCCTGGCAATATCTTGTATACTGTGATGCTCTTGACCATCGACCTTTTTGCTGTAACATCATGACTATTTTGCGTAGTTTTATATTTTCCTTCAGCGCGGTTTTCCACTATAAATTCGGGACCGTCATGTGTATTGTGATGGTATTGATCCGCAACCCGCTCTATCACCAGGGCTGTCTTTGGTAGCTTCGTGATTTATCCTCTATAAATGCAGTTTGATGGTCTTCACCAGCGTTTTTTCTACTATAGCTTCAGTAGCCTATTTCACCAACATTGCAAAGTATATTTTTCTAGCAAAGTACACTTTGAGGGAGAAATTTTCAATTTTAGAATAAAATTATTATTTTTTATTTTACTGAATTTAGTACATTATCACAGCCATTTTGGCTGTGATAATGTAATAAATTCAGTATAATAATTCTGCATACTTTTAATCATCAAATGTGCATTCGTTAGTTCTATATGAAATAATGCATTTCGGGAAAAATAAATGATTACTCCTTCAAAGTCTTGTTTTGTTTGATGAAACTATGTTCCAGATACTTTGTGGTACATTTATTGACCCGTTTTCGTGTTTTTGAGTATTACATATATTACATATTTCCTTTATTTTCACCCAGATCGTGCGCTAACACATTAAAAGTCGGGGAACAAGTATCACCGGAACTGTACGACGCGGCAACCGTTTTCTTCTCGGACATTGTCGGCTTTACTGTGATCGCCGGACAAAGTTTGCCGATGCAAGTCGTTGACTTGTTGAACGACCTCTATACACACTTCGACGAAATTATCGCAAGATATGACGCATATAAGGTAGTATATTTAATTTTAGATCATCTAAGCCTTCAGCAGAAGTAGACTCCCTTGTAGTAGTGTACATATATAATACCAGTCTAGTGTATTTTGATATCAGGTTCATGAGGCAATATGCAAACGCGAGCCGAGCCTGGTAAACGTGATATCAACAGATTGTATTTATCAGGTTACGGTTTAGGCGATGGTCAAATATAAAACAGTGTTCGTTCACGTTGCGCTATTACACTGACGTAATTCGGTAACATCATGTGACATTGTTCTACAAATAAAACGTCACCTTTCAATTAGTTGTGATCCGGAAATTCGTGATCCGGAAATTCGTATCAGGTCAATGTCTGATACGACATTACGTTACGTCAGTACGTATTCGATTAATACAAAGCTCGTCACCTGATAAAATGTATTTACAAAAATGTAATCCACCTTCTAGAGTCACTTAACAGCATATATAGTTTCAAACTCCAGAATGTTAATATACGTTCATATATTGAGAATGCCGGATTGCCCACAAACATATTTGAAAAAAATCCAGAATGAAATTAAAGTGGTCAGTGGAAAAAGACGCACCGACTCCTTTAAATGAATTACATACAAATATGATAACTTTCACATTTACATGTACTTACATGTATGAGCCCATCATTGGCATACATGAAATAAGCGTATCGCTTGTACATGCAATGGTCAAGTTACATGCCCATGTGTATGCTCGTGTATTTATGTATACATGTATTGTTTGTAATGCATACTGACTTTTGGAGGAGTGATCATTCTCAAGAAGGAAGCATTGCAGTACACGTTTAAAAAGTGAATGGGTCAGCGGAAGATCGGGATTAAATCCATAAGGGACTTCACTGACAAATGCAATTGCCAAATGACATAGTTTACATGTTCATGGATATATACCATCATAATAGGACAATAGTATCATTACCCCTTAAGTAATTCAAGCACTTTGACGCACTAATATATCACTTGACCATTGCAGGTAGAGACGATAGGGGATGCCTATTTGGTCGTGAGCGGAATTCCTAAACGGAATGGAGACCTACACGCAGGTATGTTGGAAAACACAGATGCAATAATTTTGTATTTATATACATTAATTGAAAATTGCTCAATGTGAACTTACATGTAGATATAGTATTACAGATCGTAAACAAAATATTCGTACATTTGTATATACAAATAGAAATACAAATCATTTTATTCAGCATTGAACAATGTTTATAGCCTACATAATCCAAACATGTAATGGTAGTGAGAACACAATTTTCTGGAGTGGTGAGTGGAATTCAATTGTATATGATAAGTTTTCTGGAAGCAGGTTGCTGACGGCTTGCATATTTATAGCAACCTAGTTGTAGTATGTGCATGCTGTTGATGGCACAATTGTTACCCACCTAGTTCAATGATTTAGGTAAACATATCATGTGCTAAATAGTAATGTTCTTAGTTGTGAAAAAATACAAAACAAAAGCATATAAAAATTACACTTTTAACACATACTATATTGTTTGTACCTATGTTATACTCTATCTCAAAACGAGCTTCAGAATTCCATATCCACTTGATCTGGCACCTATATTATATGATATGGCTAGAACAAAATAAAGTTATTGCAGATATAAATGTGTAAGCAGTCAGCCCACACAACGAATCGATATTTTGATATACAAGTTTCGACAGGCATTTCATATTAACATGAACACATTCACAAGTGCATGTATGTATTAGTAGTATAGATGCACGAATGAAACAAACGACACATTAACTCTATAATTTCAAATAATGTTCAGAAAATACACTGCGTCAAAATCACAAATGTATCGTCGGCAATCGAAATTAGTTTGTTTTTCCATCGGAAGAGTTCCATCTAACCCATTTTCCGAATAACATCTCCAGAATATCCTGCCATCAGTGCAGAACCTGGCTGCCCTTGTGCGAAAACTGTGAGGTTTGTAAAGTGACACGTCTAGTACCAGAAATCTAATCAGCAGTTGCAACTTGTCATTAGTGATTTGTTTTGTTTAATGGTGTTTAACGGCATATCAACAGCTAAGGTCAGTTAAGGCCGGGCCAACGGGCTCGATCGCGCATTCAACCTGTTGCATTGGCGGGAAATTCCGAAAATCAGAGCGGAATATTTACATCAAGATACAATATATATTTAGCTCTGAAATTAGAATAACCTGACCTGGTGCCATGTTCGTACCACACCAAAATCACTTGGCCCCTTCCCCTGAAAGTATATGATTACAAATAATGATATTACTCGTATAAGGGTATAACAAGATTCAACGCTAACATACAAGAAGGCCAAAGACGTACATGAGTGTCAAACCAGTAACCGATTTCATCAAAATTGCAAAGTATACTTATCTAGCAAAATATACTTTGAGGTAGTAATCATTTATTTTTCCCGAAATGCAATATTGCATATAGAACTAACGACTGGATATATTTGATGATTAAAAGTATGCAAACATATTATACTGAATTTATTACCTTATCACAGCCAAAATGGCTGTGATAATGTAATACATTCAGTATAATAAAATTGATACATTTCTCCTTCAATTGAAAATTTCTCCCTCAAAGTATACTTTACTAGATATGTATGCTTTGCAATGTGGGTGAAATAGGCTACTGGTTTCCGTTCGGTATTCTGGTAAGAATGAATCCCGATCGTTAAATTACCCATCTCATGCTCCCACCTGCCACCCACTGTCATTAGTGAATGTGTATGTGACAGGTGTCATATTCATGAACTGAAAAAAAGGACCAAAGCTGTTCTTGTAATCGGCTAAATACCTAAGTAACAATCGAACTGGGCAATGGGTGGATGTTCCACTGGCTGCAGGAATATACACGACTACGGGATCAGACGATGTTTGTCGCGCCTGCTTTAGCAGACGGCGCGACTATAGTCGGCGCCTTTTCAGTCGTCGTCGTCGGCGTCATCGTCGGCGTCTTCATCCGCGTTGTCGTCGTCGTCGAAGACGTCAAAAAGTTTGAACAAGCTGCGTCATCATGGTATAAATTTAATATTTACTTGACGGATTGCTTCAATATTTTACACGTCATACATGTGAGCATTGGGAACAGTGTAATGCCGCCAGTAACATGATCTTGACCGGTTTTGCCTTCACATATTTGCGGAAACACTTAGCACTTTTATTTGCGTAAAAAAGTTTGTACAAGTTTCTTCATCATTGTATAACACTAATGTTACTTGACAGATTGCTTCAATGTTTGGACACATGATACATGTACGCATTTGGAACACACTCATGCCGCCATTAACATGATCTTGACCTTTCAACCTTCACATTTTTGCAGAAACACTTAGCCATGTGTTTGCGTCAAACAGTCTGTACAATAAATCTTCATGATGATATAATTTTAACATTACTTGACAGAGTGCTTCAATATGTGTACACTTGATACATGTGATAATTCTGAACATCCTCATGCCGCCATTAAAGGTACATGCCCACTCAGTTCAGTAGGCACAAAATGTTCTTTATATGAATTAAATAAGTGAACAATTGTCTAAAAATTACGAGTGCCTGCTATACAGATATAATCATTTAGTAATATTTATTTTACTGATAGTGACGCGCGGTGGTATCGGGCTACTTTTATATGCAAATGATCTTTTTTAATTATTTATACTAATTAAATACGTCACCTGAAAAAATAATATTATCGACAGATTATAAAGTGTGATCATTGCACATCAAAACATAAATACAGAGAATAAATAGCAAAGTCCGTTAACATTTTAAGTTAAACAGGGTTATCGCCCCTGATATCAGTGTGGAAATCTATGTCTGATATAAAATGTATAATAATGCCAATTAATACGTCGGGTGATGGTGAAAGCATGTTTATATCGCCAGAAAATGTCTCAAATTATGTCTCTGATATACAGAACAGTGTGTGCCTACTGAGTGGGCATGCACCTTTAATATGACATTGACATTTTGTATCTTCACAATTTGCAGAAACCCTTAGACATTTGTTTGTGTCAAAAGTTTGTACAAGTTTCTTCATCATCATATAAAATTAATGTTACTTGCTGGATTGCTTCAATGTTTGGACAGTTGATAATGTAAGCATTTGGAGAACACTCATGCTGCCATTAACATGACCTTGGCCTGTTTTACCTTTACATTTTGTGGAAACACTTAGACGTTCTTTTGCGTCAAAAAGGTTTGTACAAGTTTCTTCATCATGATATAACTTTAACATTACTTGCCAGATTTCTTCAATATTTGTACACTTGATACATTTGATCATTTGGAACACAATCATGCTCCCATTAACATGACCTTGACCTACTGTACCTTCACTGTTTTGCGGAAACACTTAACCATTTTGTGCCCCTAAAAGTTTGGAGAAGTTTCTTGATCATCGTATAACATTAATATTACTTGATGGATTGTTTCAATATTTGGACATTTGTATGTAAGCATTTGGAACACACCCATGCCGTCATTAGCATGACCTGGAACGTTCTGACCTTCAAATGATTGTGGAAACACTTAGCCATTTTTTAGGTCGAAAGGTTTCTTCAACCTTGACCTTTTTGTGTTTTAAGGATGCACTTCTCTGATGGTTTGTGTGATGCTTACTTTAGGACATGCCCATAATCATGTTATGATCAAATCATGTTATGATCAAATCCCTCGGCAGGAGCGGCACCGCTTCCGTGGCGGAATTCTTGTTTGTGTTTGTACTGATTCATTGTTATGGAAAGGCCACTTGGTTGGTCGCCCGAAAATTGAAACTTTATGTCAGACATTTGAATTGGTGTGCATGTAACCAATCTGTAAATATATCTCACGGATTCTGAAAATATGGCAAAATGCTAATGCAAATACAGCTTGTAATAAAATGTGGTAGCAAGCAGATTTTATGAATGTGTGAATAGCATCCAGGTTAATGGTTATGCATAGTAGCAGTTAACTTTGTCGTGCCACGCAAACAATTCTTAACAATAAATAAAGGCATCGCAAGGGCTGTCCAATCCAAGGTACTGATAAGTAAACGTCATTGCAGCATTGTGACTAGCGTACACTTGCTAATATAATGTGGACAAATAATTCACTAGATCTGTGGGAGAATTGGGCAAACATTGATTTAATGATTTGTCTGACCAATAGAGTACCAACTTTTTCCAAGAATGTAAATAGGCTGTCCTTGATTTGTCAGCCAAGCTAGCCCGAATGATATGCGTTGCAGTAGCACTTAAACATGTAGAAGGTTGCACGGTATCAGACTCGCATCCAGCCAGGGTGCCATTTTTTCCAGCATTATAAAAATCGAAACGATACCATAGATTAGCAACTAGCTTAGACTTACCAAGAACGCGCTCCGCCCGTACCACAATGTTATGCTTCAATCCCGATAGTATTAAGTGTCGTATTAGTTTCATTGTCACAGGACATTTAGACGACATTGTATCGATAACATCCCTGGTACAATTATTGTGGACGCTGAATCAGAAGATAAAGGAAGCACATCAGATTATATCTAATCATCGAACAGAAACATAGATTTGTCATTAAAGCCAAATATGAAACTATGTCAAGCCTCCATATTGGCTCGCGCATCCTTAGTTAGACGTATCATGAAATGAGGTTTTTTGATGCCCAAATTAAAATCATTAAAGTTAAACCTGCGCAAAAACGCATGACCAGGCTCAACAACTGATGTAGCAAAATTTAATAGCTATATTAAGGATTGCAGTTCTGTCAAAGAAGCCTTTTTATATCATTTACTTGTTTGCAATATCAGCCGTATTTTCGTGACTTTTGCATCAGGTAATCTACTCAACATCGGTGTAGAGTCTATGTCTATGCCATATATAGTGATACATGTTTGACAGGTACACATAATCAGTCACACAGTTCCATGAACCGGACAAGTGAGTCACGGCAATTTGGTGAAGCTTGTGAAAGAAATCCAAAATAAATCATCAATCAAATGGCTCATACTTCCATCTGTTCTCCACTGATTGGTCGTGCTTACTTAAAACATTCACAGGAAATACTTAAACCTTGAGCAAGATGTGTTAAAATAATACCCTGCGTTACCGACAGTATTCTTAGATGTGACACCTAATAGCTCGAAATCATCTGGATGGATAGGGATCTGTCGGAAATCGTCCAATATATCCGCTTTCGCCATCAATGAATGCCTAACAAAAATCTTTACTGACAAAATGACTGTGTCAATATTATCATATGTTGCATGTGTATGTTCAATGCCGATGCTGTCATTTATCGATTGGCCATCAGTAAATGACAAATCATATATTAGGCGGAAAGTATTTGATTCTATTTTGGGAATGAGAGCCAATGGGCAGCAACGCACTAAGCAGTGTATACAAATGTTGCCTACCGGCAAAGACATGCTAACCAGCCTGTAAATGCCTGTATTAGTTGCAACGATTGCAAACGACGTGTCTTTGGTGAAATCGGTGATATGCTGCGTGTGCATATGTGGTTGTATAGTTTGCATTGTAAATGAACATGTGGTATGGAAGTACAATGTATTCACATACGTGTTTATGTTTCACTGTAAATATAATGCCATCGATATTGATGCTACTTCAGTATCATCTGTTTGCTTATTGTTTGCCTTACTTTCTCGACCAATGAAAGCAAAGCCTTTCGTCTCAATTAATCGCATATTGTGACGCTTTCGTCAATATCTATAAAATTAATCATTAGATGCTACAATACTTGCAAAGCTATATTTAGAACCCTATGTTCAGCCTTGTTAACGTAATTTCCTGTGACGCGCATCATGTCACCGCTTGGACATGAACGATTCGTTGTAACACAGCTAATCATGTGTATTTGGAGTTGTAAGCGTGTATGGAGCGGCGCTGCGTTCAAACGTAGCATGGACACGCGATCGGGCGTGGCAAACAATAAGTTAGCACTCGCTACGAAATTAATTTATAAAAAATTCCACATGTGACCTATAACTATTACATATGTTATTGTTTCCAATGTACAATCTGTTTGTACTATACGTTCTACCAACTTAGTTAAGGCCCTCACATTAACACCTCGCCTATTTTCATTATATGTAGCTGTGAATTGAGGCTTATGGATTGTGCAACCAGTGTAGATTGCATCCGCACAGTCTGATCCGGAGCTGCACTCTTCGCAGTTCCATCAATCAAATACCCAGCATGCTTCTATGAGCAATACAGGTCATTATCAGGCAACAGGAATGTGCTATTTCACCAGGAGCTACACTGGTCATAAATCCCATAAGCCTCATTTCGCCAGTCACAGCCACATATAAACGGTACCCAGTCATATATTTAGAATGCCGTTAAAGGGGACACTGGAAGAAGAGGTTTAAGTCCATAAGCAACTTATCCCGCGTCTTCCACTGACCCCGACACTTTACATACATTCAATCAAATACCAATACACGGCAGTACATTAATATAGCATTATACTTTACAACAAGTATTCGTTTCACATGTTTGTGTTGACATCGTTCATGCATACATCGTTGCACATACAGGTATATGCTAGCAACGTACTGACGGAAAATTCAATGATCCATATTTAAATACGAATATTATAAACAATAATGATATTGTTAACAGACGAGTGAATGTATGCATGTATATACCAACGACTGATAAATGTGACATTTAACTTGTCAGATTTATTCCAATATCATAAAGATATAATTATCATCGCAACCTCACAAGGTTAATACAGGTCCACTATTCGTAATTCCATTCATAAAACATGGTTTATATGCCGCTACATAATAGTTTGCCTAACATGTCATTAATGAGCACTCAATAAAGGACATGTCCTTAATTAGCAGGCTTCAATTTAGGATTCAACGGAATGGGTCCATCATATCTTAAAACAAGGCCAGCACAAAGTTCAAATATTAGTTGGCAATATGCTTTATAATCTAACAATTTATATGTACAATGACAACACGTTGTTAAGCTTCATATTACAAGTAATCTTCAAGCAAGATTTTTGTCCGCCAACGATAGTAGAAAGTGAGACATAGCGGTCACAATTCCGGCGCCGGCGTCTTCATCGTCGTCGCCGCCGTCAACAATTTGGGTCGTACATATTGGACGTAGCCAAATTACAAATACATGTATCTCTTGATCCGTTAGTCAGATTATTACCAATCTTCATCAATAGCTTCATCACATTGATAGCTATCCATCCAGTGTCATACGGGTTATCTAGACCTTCTCCTTGGTGACGTTAACCTTTGGTGACCTTCAATTTGGTGACCTTAACATTTGTGGGAAGTAAATTTGGACATAGTCCAACTTTCGCATATCTCTTGAACCGTTAGTCGGATACTTACATAACTTTATCAACAGCTTCCTCTCGTTGATAATGATCCGTCCAGTGTGATTCGGATGACATTGACCTTCACATTGTGGACCCTAACTTTTGTGTCAATAATTTGGACGTACATCCAAATGCTATTCGGATCCTTAACACATTTCATCAATAGCTTGCTAATATTGATGGAAATACACCCACTGTCATTCGGTGTCCTTGACCTTGACCTTGGTTTGTGTCAATAATTTGTTCAAATGTTGAATTCATGTACCTCCTGATCCGTTAGTTGGATCCTTGCCAACCTTCATCAACAACTTCCTCACATTAATGACTATCCACCCATTGTCATTCCGGTGACAGTGACCATTGTCACATTGACATTGTTGTCAACAATTCTGAAGGTACGTCCAAATGTTGAATATCTCCTGTTCCATTCGTCGGATCCTTACACAACTTCATAAATAACTTTGTCACATGAATCTAACCAGTGTACTTCGGGCAACCGTGACCATGGTAACCTTGACATAGGTGTCAACTATTTTTGACGTATCTCTATATTTAGATCATAGCTTCATGACATTCATTGATATCCGTCTAGTGTCATCCTGGTGACCTTGACTGTAATCTCAATAATTTGGGCGTAATTACAAATGTTCAATATGCGTTAGTCGGATCATCATCAAATGTCATCAATGGCTTCTTCACATCGATGGATATTCTGCCATTCGGCTGACCTTGGACCTTAATCTTGGTGTCAACCATTTTGGACATACGTCCAAATGTTGAATATCTCCTGATCAGTTAGTCATATTATTACCAAACATCATAAATAGCTTCCTCACATTAATACACGTGTAGCTATCTATCCAGTGTATCCACCTTGGTGGCATTGACTTTCGTGTCAATAATTGTGGATGTACGTCCAAATGTTGAATTTCTCCTGATGCGTTAGTCGGATCATTACCAAACTTCACTAATAGCTTCCTTACTTAGATGGCTATCCATTCCGTGTCATTTATGTGACCTAGATATTGGTGACCATAACCATCGTATCAATAAGTTTTGACTTCCTCATATTTTGACCTTGACTTTGGTTGGTGACCTTGACATTCGTGGCGATCGCCTTATTTAGTGGGTGAGGCCATACCCGCCTTGTTATATATATTAGCCACTTACTTCTTCAGCATAGCTTTTTTCTGTAGTTTCTGTGCAATTGTTTTGTCATATATGTTGTATTAAAATGTTATGGCCAATTGGATTCATATTATGTGCCCCGAACATAAAACATATTGGCCAACATTACCTCTAACTATTTATTTTGGAGGCCATTTCTGACAATTAGAGGACAGTGGCACCATTTCCCCTCCTAGATTGAACACTCAATAAGTATACATGGTATACTGGAGAAATTGGGCTTATTGACAGTGCGGTCTGTAGCCTATTTCACCAACATTGCAAAGTATACTTATCTAGCAAAGTATACTTTGAGGGAGAAATATTGAATTTAAAGATAAATTTATTAATTTTTATTATACTGAATTTATTACATTATCACAGCCAATTTTGCTGTGATAATGTAATATATTCAGTATAATAATTCTGCATACTTTTAATCATCAAATACATGCAGTCATTAGTTCTATATGACATAATGCATTTCGGGAAAAATAAATGATTTCTCCCTCAAAGTATACTTTGCTAGATAAGGATACTTTGCAGTTCTGATGAAATCGGCTACTGATCTTGACC